>JAAEAF010004755.1:0-74127 GCA_011037195.1 Triatoma infestans | reverse complement strand
CACGGCCTGTCTGGCTATTACTGGCGCGATGAGAACGACACCGACGGTGCACTGGAGATGTTGCTGGGGTTAACCCCTCTTCAGTATGTGATAATGGGCGAGGCGATGAAGGGGTACCTCAGAATGAGGTGAAGGGAGAATGGGTGAGAACCTTTCGGGGGAGATCACACTTTGATCGAGGATGAGATTTGGCGAGTGAACCGATTTCTGCTATCTAAACTCGATGAGACGAGCAAGAAATGGGGATTTGAGAGGGATTATGATATCAGTATTGGCAGTATAGGGGATGACAACCTCACGAGGCCAACGGAGCCGCGTAACGGCATTATTCGCTGTTATTCAGATGGCTCTAGGCAGGAGGGGACTGGCCTGTCAGGAGCGGGAAGCATGGTTGCAGGAATTGGATAGAGGGAGTTCGGTGGCCTTGGGTGGTTTGGCCACTGCCTTCCAGTCCGAGGTGGTGGGCATTATTGAATGCTGCCGCCTTGTGGGGGAGTGGCAGGGATAGATCAAAGAGGTGCGGATTTTCTCTGATAGTCAGGCCACACTGAGGGCTTTGAGCAAGCCATGGTGGAGCTCGAAATTAGTGGGAGAATGCAGGAGAAGGCTTAATGCTTTGGCTCGGAGGGGTAAGGTGCGTCTCTATTGGAGACCCGGACATGCGGGAATAGAGGGCAATGAGAGGGCGGATCAGTTGGCTAGGGAGGGATCATCACTACCATTTTGTGGTCCTGAACCAGCCCTTACCGTTACGAAGAAGTTTCGCGACAAACAGATTAGATTTTGGGAGATGAGAGTCTTGCAGAAATGCTGAGGGGACACGAGGGGTGCCTCCAAGCTAAAAGATTTATAAAAGGAATCAAGCAGGGAGTTTCGGAGTATCTCCTGTCACTTAGTAGGATAGGTCTGAGGACCTTGGTGGGGGTAGTGACTGGACACACTTGGGTGTCTAGTCACTTGTTTAACATAGGGAGGACGTCTAGTCCCATTTGTCAGAACTGCGACGACGGAGTCAGGGAAACGGTGTACCATATTTATGTCAGTGGCCCCCCGTTTCGCTGGTACTAGGTTTTGCATATATGGGAGGGCACTACTCTCGCAGGATTGCCTGGGCGAATTGGAGTTCAAGGATATCTTGGGATATTGCAGATTGACCCGTAAGCCACCGGGGGAGATTATTTAAGGGGATGATATGGGGGGGGGTCGGGGGCATAAAGGCCATATAGGCTTAGGTCCAACAAGTGTGAGTGAATCAGAAACTTTGCGTTTAAGTTAACTCTCTACACGAACTTGGTGAATTTGCTCTGATGATGGATGAAAATCCGAAACCGGCCAAGAACAAAAGGGATATGCAGGCTACGATGGATAAAATACCAGAAATACCAGAATAACTTAAGGTTAATTTTTGCGAGAGGTGTAGGGGTTATGTTTTTCCCAGTAAACAGCTATTTTAATTTATCATACAAATTCTTATTATCTAAAATAATATTAATTAGAATTAAATATGTTTTCGAAAATTCTGAGTTTGAAAAAAAAAATCGGTTCTAAACCGGAAATTGGGAGGGTGGGTTTTACTAAAGTTATTTCATATTTTTATGATTTTATCCCAATAAAAACATCGACTAATTTCATTAAATTATGTTTACACTAATTATGAATACAGAGAGAGACCTATCACTTTTATTGAAAGCTTTTTTTCCAAAAATTTTTCTTTTATAGAAGTTTTTATGGAGGGGGAGTGGATGGTTTGCTCAAAAAATAACATTTTATTAAGTTTAAATTGTCCAATTAATTTTGAATAAAATATATCACTTAATTCTGTGTAAGCTGTTGTAAGATAGAAAGTTGTATGAGTGTTTCACATCAGATATTCATATTAAATTAAATTTAATATGCTTATTTTCATAGTTTATTTATTTTTAATATTTTATTATTTTTGTTACAATTGTATTATGTATGGATATACTAAACACGCATAACCCATGTGCCTTGAATTCTCGATTAGTTTATATAATTTTATATTTTTTATCCTTACAATAATCTGATTATTATCTTTCTTTCTATTTATATATATATATATTTTTTTTTTTTTTTAATTTTATGTAACTCTTATTCACCTACTAATAACATTGTTGTCTTTAGCTTGTAATTAGTTAGATAAAATGTTTAAAAAGGAAATATCAATTAGTAAAAGTATCAAGTTACATACTGTTTACAGAATTCTTTTGAGAATTCTACACTATGAATGATAGGGTCGATTTTCAAAATGGTTTATTTCTTTAATGTCAGATCGGATTGCATTAATGAACTCTTAAGAAATAGCTATTGTTGGATAAAACACCATAATAAATAATCCTATTTAAAGCCAAAGTATTAATAAGAGTTCAGTTTTGAAAAAGGAAATGAAGTAGTCAAGCCCGTTTTATGTAATATGATTTGTATTGGGGGCGGGGTAAATTAAATATGTTAATTATTATAATTCATATTTGAAATCTTCTCTAAAGGGATTTCATGAGGTCTGTGTTTATACAGAAGTTGGAGAGGATGAAAAAACAATTAAATATATGGATTCAAAGAATATATAATTAAAAAAACAATATATATAAAAAATTAATAAATACAATATTGTGATACAATAATATAAGTGTCTTGTCATTTAGGAGAATCTGCTTTTTATAAAACTTACATATTTTACATATGTTCTGACTTGAAAAAGGTTGGGTTTCTTAGGGCACTTCCACCACTCACTACTGTAACATGGCTTTTTCTAATGACAGACTTCACTCTTTTTATGGTACAAATTTTGAACTAACCCCCTTCCCTAAAAGGGTCCACCTTATATATTCTACCTCCACCCCGAAGAAAGTGAGAAACGGGAAATGCCCTTTGTCCTAAATAAATGTAATGATAAGGGTAGGCCAGTTATCTCTGACTCAACTAACTGTTTCGTTTGTGCCTTCCAACCTTCAAAAATCCCAAATTTATAAATATATATACATCGGAAAAATTCCCTACTTTACAATCATGAAATATATAACAAGAATATATTTCGTTACAATTTACATTTATTAATTCGCCCAAAGATGTACACATTACATTTAATTCTATAATTATTCCTTTTTACTTTCCCAACAATTGCAATTTATTTTCTCTTATATATGTAAATACTGTTCCGACAGTATGGTTTTGATTAAAAATCGGTCAAATTGAAGTATCACATTACTGAGTTCAGTTTTCAGTTTTTTCCGAAGTTTTTCGAAAATGACTCCAATGATTTTTTTTTTTTTGAACTTAGTATATCAACTTCTATTTTTTTCCCCGTCTTTATTTTTGACATTTTCTGCCAAGGCCATACAAAAATAAATTAACGAATTAATAATTATATAATGTTGAAAAAATTCCGCGCTTGAAGAATAGAAAGACAGGTAAACAAGAATTCCTATTTTTCTGAAAGGATTTTTAGGTTTTTTCCCAATTTCCTTGAAAACAATTCTTATGAGTTTTGTTCCCTTTAGACACAATGGTATAATACTATCTATATATTTGGAGATACACAATTTTCATTTTTAACCTTTTTTTCCCTAATTTTCCTAAAATTTATTTAGGAAAATTTTGGTGGAGCGAAAATTTTGGCGGTGCAACATTAGGATTAATTATGAAATATTATTTCAGTGTAATATGTGGTTCCACTCTCTCCTTCTCAATGTAAATATATATATTTCATATACGGAAAAAAATACAGAGAGCAAGAGAGAGAGAGAGAGAGAGTATGATGCAAACAATATTTCCTCTTACAACAGTAAGAGGAAGTAAAAATTCCAATTCTAAGAACAATTGCACTTGAACTTTATATATAATTTTATAAAAAAAACTTCTAAGAATAATTACAATAAGTCGTGTGATTGTTTCACACGTTTTTTAATGTTTGTTCAAAAGTAGAGCTTTTACTGACATCACACGTTTTCGTCAGAAAAGTTGGATTCATAAGTCCTATATATACTTATACTTATATAAGGATATATCTATATATAAAGAGAAATGTCGTGAATGATTGGCTGATTGATTTATCAACTCGGAGCCGAACTACTAAAGATAAAAACATGAAACTTAGACAAAAGGTTCGTTTTGTGACACAGAAATTCACAAAGAAAGGATTTTTTAGAAATTCGACCCCTAGTAGGGGGTGTCAAAGTTTGTATGAAATAAGATAATATAACACGCTAATGAAAGGGGGTGAAATTATAATTTTTTTTTAAGTTAATGCGCGTCAACAACTTATGGCCATTGACGCCCGGAGCCTTCTCAGTGCACTGCCGGCCTCCGGACAGTGTTCTCTCGCTACAGACAACACTGTCCATCTCCAAACCGTGAGCTCCTAGGAAGAAAAAATGTAAGGGCAGCACAGCTGGACTGGAACCCGCGTCCTCAGCTTGGAATTCCAGTATGCTAACCACTTGGCTATTCCCTTCCTTAAAAATTAATAATTTAACACGTTTTTAAATTCGTATCCTATTTAGAAACACCTAGAAAGCATAGTACGTATTTCAAGTGGACAAAGTCGCGGGCAAGACATAGTAATTACATATAATTACAAGGCCCTATTGAAATTGAACAGACATTTTATTTGTGAAAGAAAATAAAGTTAAGCTAAAACTTGTAGACTTGAGTGATGAACAAGAAAGTTTATTGCCATTTTTCCATTAAACATATACTGATAGTGCAAGCAAAAGCGACGATTTCTACGGAAAAGCTACGATTTCCACTTAAAATATAATGTACAAATTAAACTTTCACAGCTAATCTTCAATTTATATAGTTGAAGTTATTGCCATTATAGAAATCTTGAATAATTATTTTTAAAAAAAGAGCAATTTTAGGGGTGTTAAAACTGTTACTTTAACTGAGAATCTTCTAACAACATTTTCGTATAAAGTAGACTCTATTGTGTGTTTAGTCTAAGGACTAATTAAAGTCTAGAGAATTAGGCAGCGAATTGCGCCCATTTATAATCAAATTAGTCTGGAGTTCGAATTGCATTCTGATATATCAGGAAACTGACGTTGATGAATTAGCAACAAAGAAACTAACTGAAGATGCAACTAACTATATTTATTTTGTTAAATTACCTCATTCATTCAAACTAGAGGAGGAAAATAAGAGAGAAAAGTTTGTTTCTTGTTGTTAAGTGGAAGTAATAAGATATATTTCAAGAAAAGTATATTATATCCTTTTCGGGAAATATTTATAAAAAATTCAATCCAGTAATAGGAAAAGAATAATAGTTTAAAAAATTAGAAATACAAAAAAAGAATCTGGTATTTTATCTGTCCGTTGCATGCATATTTCTTTTATTCTAACCGGTTCCGGATTTTCAACCATCATCAGAGCAAATTCATCAAGTTCGTGTAGAGAGTTCACTTCAACGCAAATGTTTCTGTTACACTCACACTTGTTGGTTGCTGGTTGTATATATGTGCGGGAGGTTATAAGGTTATGTTACTATGTGTGTGTGGGTGTATAATGAAAAAATGGAATTATTATAAATTATGATTAGATATTAGAAAATAGTGTATAATAAACAGCATGTTTTGAAGGATACTTTATAACTAAATTTTAATAGTGTTGTTAAGTATGCTCAATGTTTTATCAAGTCATTTTTTATTAGGGGGTGGTAATAAGAAGTTTCAGGAGTATACTGTATTACTCCTGAAAGAGGAAGTTTGAAGAAAAGCAATGCAAAGTTTATGGATAGTCAAAAGCTTGTAAAAATAATAAAAAAAACATAAAATCCAAGCAAGGTTTAATAAAAGAAAATATACACGTAAATTGATATGTAATAAGGTTGGCAGCAAACGGCAAATTGGACATTATATTAAAATAAATAATAGAGAAAATAAAATGTATTCATTTTTATTTATCATGTTTATTTTTAAACGGTATTAATTTATGTTTAAATTACATTAGGAATATGTTGAAAGAGATGTCTTAGTGGCCTTTTTTAATAGCGGGCGATAAGAAAATTCAAAAGTACATTATATAAATAATTTGTATTTTAAAGAAGAAAATTTGGCTAGAATTTATTAAGAGGTGCATGCATGCATCATGCATTTATATATACATTTTTTTAAAATTTTTTTTTTTAAGGCGCATCAACATATTTATTTATATATATATTTAACAAAAAAGAATATAGGAATGATAAAGTGAGTACGATCGCAATAAAAGAAAGCATAAAACTGAGTGATCCATTCACTATATCTACAAACTACGACCTTCTCTACACACATCTTGAGATAACATTAACTATGAATGGCGGATAAATAGTTGATGACTCGTTATTAATGACAACAACAAAGTTGAATTTTGGCTTAGACAAAGTAACTAGCTCTAAATATTTTTGTTAAACTTACCCTCACTTCTAATTACACCTCACTAAATAAAAATAAAACTAATTAAGAAATGATTATTATTTAAAACACAGTATATTTATATTTACAAAATTATAATTTTTGATACTTCAGATGATATAAGGACTAGTTCGTAATTATAGGACAAAACACGTAAAGGAAAAGAAAGAGAATAGACAAGATTTGTGAAGCCTTAGGACAACGCGGAGCTCACACTTTGTGAAATCTAGCTTTAATGTGTGTCTAATTAGTTAAACTTAATATTAATTATAGAAAACAAAAAATTTTGGGAGAAACAATGAGGTTAACACTTTAGTTCCAGATAATAAAGTCTGTACTAATTAGTAATAAATAAAGTAATTATGGTAAGAATAAATATGGAAAGAAATGGCAATAGATCGTACAATTTGTTAACAACAATAAGTGCATGTTAACAAGAGTGTACAGTAAACAACAGTGAAAGGGAAACTGCATGTATGACCCATAAGAGACGACTACCGACTAGGCTATGACCCACCCCTTCTTACATTACAGATCATACCTATACAGTGATGTTGGCGACCTGTACAGTACTATATACAGAACTATATATATAGATGGAAAGACCAGCATTGTCTTCAGTATATACACTACACACACTATTGTTATCCCAAACAATACACATCAATTAGCAGGCCGGGCGTCCACTTAACAACAATCAACCTCAACCAACAGAGAATACTGTGTGCAGTTAAAATGGCAGCCAAAGTAAGTTTTATTATTATTTCATTATTTAATTAATAAAATGTTAATTATTAAATCAATCCATTCATTAGATTAGAAGTTTCTAAACTTTTACATTTATCAAATCCTTTTAAAAAAATTGATTTCCCATTAACCTCCCCTTGAATACATTATACAATCCAGCCTGGATAAAGCTTTAAACCTGCAAATCTGAGGGTTTCCCAAACAAAAGGGAGAAAAGCCCATGAGCCTGGAAATAGCCTTTAAATGGCGTTTTTAGTCCTAAAAAATCGACATTTCCTTGCTGTTTTTCACATTTATTTAAAAACAGTAATCTTTTTCCGGAAAATGTGAGAATATTAAAGTTGTATAAAAATACATTTTTTGCTGTCTAAATCATCAAGATCATAAACATATACTAGGTGATTCATGATTTAACTTGTGAAGAAATTAAGCCTTCAATTCTTTTATGAAAGCTACAAAAATCACATAAATCTACTGAAGCTAAATCCATGGAGTCTTTGGATACAATACTTATTTCTTAAAAATTTTATTTCTAATAAAAGTTTTTGAAAAAGTTGATTATTTTTAATGAAATCTAAAGAAAAAAATGTTTATCGGACATTTTAAGTTTGACTTTCTATAGAGGCACTTTCAGGATGTGTTCTCTAACGCTTTGCTTTTTTTAATGGGCTGTTTTCTTCTGAAATAATTTTTACATGCATTATAATAATGCCTAAATTTATCTGACGGAGATCATTCAAAGAATAAATCAAATATGTACCACTAATTAATTTCTCCTATTTTAATTTTTTAATTTTTTTTTTTTAATATATAAAGAGAACCAGGAAACAGTTAAATTCAGAATCAAAAAATTTCCATTGTTAAAGATTTTTTTCTTTCATTACGTTTTTTAACATTTCTCTTGAAATTCCATCCTATTCTAAAAAAAAAAACTAAAAATTTAGAAGTACATATGTAGAAATAACTAAGGAATTATTAGGAAAATTTAATAAATCAGTGTTTAGATTTAAAGAAACTATTTTAAAAAATTATTAAGGATGAATTTTGATTCATTGAATTGTGAGAGTTTTTCTGTGGATCGTAGATTAGATTCTCCTGTGGGAAGCAGCACTGAGTTATGTGGCACTTAAAAGAAAAATAATTTTGATCAGCGTAAAATCCCTGGTAACTGATTCAACCTAACTTGAAAAATATATACACATTGATATACAGGGTGTAACGGCAACCTCTGGCAATACTTCGGGTTATGGTTTTTCACTTTATTTGGAACAAAAAATTTCTAATAAACCTTGGTCCAATTCGTTCGCCTTCAAAAGTTATACTTCATTTTGTGAAATTTTCAATTTTCCTACTTTTACTCATAAAATTGATTATATCTCAAAAAGTTTTTCACATAAATCATATTCAATTACACCTTTGGAAAGAGCATTAAATTTCCTATAAGAAACAGAGTTTTTATTTTAATTGAATTAATTATAAGGTTTTTCAGAGACTTTAAACTCAACTCTACAGCGCTTCTACTGTTAAAAACCACTTTTCAATAGTATTTTCTTATAAATTTCTTTAAGGCTAGCGTACGGTCCGGTTACAGAAAAAATATCTACATTTCACCAGCTTTCCAACGATAATAATATGATGGGGTTTCTGCCTTGTTTTGTTAAAGAAAATACGACATAAGGAAAAGTTAAAGGAAATTTCACAAAATAAAGAATAACTTTTGAAGGCGAACGAATCGGACCATGGTTTATTAGAAATTTTTTGTTTCAAATAAAGTAAAAAACCATATCCCGAAGTATTGCCAGAGGTTGCTGTTACACCTGGTATATATATATATATATGTTTTTTTTAAATAGAGTTAAAATAAATTATTTAATTTATTAACTAATCAATCAATACAATAAATTATGAATGAAAATTCAAATTATAGTCAAGTTTTTTTTTTAAATAAATATTTTTCGAAGAAATAAATATTGATTCTTTGCACAGTCGCTCTTTAAAAAGAAAAAAAAGAAGACTCTATACATATTTTTGGCATAGATCGAATCCAACAATTTTCTCGAATAATCTCTTTGAATTACATAATAACATCCGGCCAATAAATAACCAGATCAACAGCTAGTGAATTATAAAAGTTAATCGAGAATTTCTGGCCAATGATTTTTAAATTGATCATAATGTTTTTAAACTATTAATTTGTGAAATAAATCAAAAATAAGTTTAAATCAGACACTAACAATGGTTACAGAAACCTTTCATTTTTTTTCCCGAAAAAGTTCATTAAAGGAGGTTTTGGAGGAGAGGGAGAGAGTATGCTTTCTTAAAAAAAAAGTCAATTTTATTAAATTTATATTCTCCAGTTGATATAAAATTTAAGACAAGCAAATATTTAATAAAAATTATAATTAAGTAGGAGCTTTGTCAAATAAATCTGTGTAAACTGAAGCAAGAGCAAGTCGTGTTTGTATTTCCCACCAGATTTTTTTTTAAACAGAGTGAATCGTAAGAATATACGAGTAATGCAAAAAGGATTCGGCTAGATTAGGGTTTTTTTTTTTAAGGGAATTGCGCCCTGCAACCTGAAAGATATCCCCGGAACTTTCTCTCACTGCACTGCCGGCCTCTCTGGCAGTGTTCTCTCTTAACAGACAACATTTCCCATCCGTGGGCAGGGAGCTGTAGAGGCTTCTATGAAGAGAAATCGGCACAGCTGAACTCGAACCCGAAGCGCCGCATTGGTAGCCCAACACGCTACCATTGAGCTACGCGATCTTGTATCCATTCTATAATTTAAAAAATATTAAATTGTTATAAATTTGTTTAAAAACAACAAAAAATTATGTTAAAAGTCTTTTTTTATATTTATTCAATTTAAAATGAATTTATCATTCGGAAAAACTGACCTTAGAAACATGAAATACATACTATACAATATACAATACTACAATACATATAAAACAATATATAATTTACATAATATAACCCAATAATATAAAACATAATATAATGTAACGGCAAGAGAGAGAGCCAAGCCCGACCGAGAGAAAACAGACTCTCTCTCGTACTCTCTCACTTAAGCAGGCTAGAGTGGGGAGAACCTGTATATAAGTCAGCGAGAGATCTAGACATGAATGAATCAATCTATCAGTTTCAACATACATCGCATCGTGTCATAACTCTACTCTACTCCTTTATTCTATTAAATCATTACAGTCCAGTGCAGTCAGTGTAAACTTATAGTTATATTATAATAGTGTCTTCATATCTCGTCTAATTATTTCTCTCCTCATCAACTCCATTATAATAATAAATTACAAAAGAGATCACCTATATTTTTTTTAGGCTCCTACAGAAATACTTTTAAAAACATTTACGTAATTTTTGAAATCATTAATACATTTATAAATTTACACTCCAGTGTAGACTTTACATTATTTATCTTTATTAAATATGTGGATGTGTCCGCCATACTGGATAATATCTGGGTATTTTATCCGTCGTAGATGCATATTTATTTTATTCCTGACCGGTTTCGGATTTTCATCCATTGTCAGAATAAATCTATCCATTTCGTGTGCAGAGAGTTCACTTCAAACGCATTGTTTTCGTTTCATTCGACTCTTGTGATTTGTATATGCTGGAGGTTATTTATCTTTATCGTTGTATCCATTTTATACTTTTCTAAAGAAAATATATATCCATGCTGGTTTACCTTAGTGGTAGGAACAGCAGATTTAGCAATGGTTTGGAATGCGGAGGGTTCCCCTGGTTTGAATCCAGTAGCACTAGTCTTAGATTTTCTCGCCTAAGAGCCTCAGGAATTCATTTCCGAGTGATAAGCAGTTTTGCCTGCTAAAACTGCTCTGGGTAAACTAAAATACCCAGAGAGACCGACAATGCACTGAAAAAACTCCTGACGTCAATGATAAAAAAAACAAATTATGTTGGTAAGAAAATGTGAACGTCTTTGGATTTGTGTTGAACAAATTAAATATCTCTGATGAACGAAAAACCTGACTATTCCCTTGTCTATTCGTTTTTCATGTTTAAGAATAGGCGTTTAGAAATTTTTAAATTCTGCAATAGACTTCAATAGCAATTTAAACAAGCGAAATCTACTATACAGGTGTGTTAAGATAAAAAAGACATTTGCCATGCTTATGATGAATATCTACAATTACCAGAGACAACGATAGAAGCGCACATTAATGTTCCAAATTCAGAATTAGTTTGTTGGGGGCATGTAAAAAGCGATAAAAAGTTTGCATCGAAATCTATGTATTCATATCGAAATATTTTTCGATTAAAATATCCGGTTAAATTCAATCAAACAATTAAACATGAATAAATTAGAACAAGTTACAAACCTGTAGATTGAATAAGGTCATTTCTCTAACTGATTAGTGCGATTTATTTCTACTATTTTCAACTCATCATAATTGATTTGTTTTAATTTTTTCCTTTTTAGAAAAACAATGTATTTAATGAAAAACTATATTGTGTAGGCGTCAAAGTAGTTTAATATTCACTATGATATGGATTAAAGAAATATGGATAACTTGTTTGGAAATTAGTTAGTGTTAATACAATATATTGTTGATAAAATTACATTTTGTTTATTTGATTAAATTTCTTTTTCTTTTTTATTTTTTTTAGTTGATCTTAATCCTGGGAATGACACTTGGTACAACAATGGCAGGAATATATGACGGACTGGACTATGGAGCAGGCCTCGGCCTTGCAGGCGATCTAGGAGGTCATGGTGGTGATCTAGGTGCATACGGTGGACTTGCAGCCGCACCATTTGCTGTTGCTCATGCTGCTCCGGCTGTTGCAGCTGCACCAGTTGCTTTAGCACATGCAGCTCCTGCAGTCGCCGTAGCTGGACATGCTAAACATGTGGTTGACTATGTAGACACACATCCATCATATAAATTTGAATACGCTGTACATGATTCCCACACTGGAGATGTTAAGACCCAATCTGAAGCTAGAGAAGGTGATGTGGTACACGGAAGCTATTCCTTGGTGGAACCTGATGGTTCTAAGAGGGTTGTTGAGTATACCGCTGATCCACACAATGGATTCAACGCTGTTGTACATAGGACACCAAATTCACATCCAGCGGTAAAATTTATATATTTTTAATGTTGAACATAAATCTTAAAATTGAAACTTACTAATTAGTTGAACTGTTTTTATTATAGACTGTACAAAAAGTCGCTGTAGCTGCCGCACCATTCGCTGTGAAAGCTCCTCTATTGCCTCACTACTAAATGATGACGTACATGCCATTTACCATTGTTCCATATACCATCAGAAATAGTCATTTATTTATGTAAATAAGGTCATTTTTCGATTCATTTTTATTATTTTTTTTATATCAATAAAACTTCATGTACACAGTTTTTTTTCTTTATTTTTGTCTGTGATTTCATTTACCTGAGGAGAGACCATGTTGAAATGATGGTAATTTGACAATATCCAACCAATTCAATCAAATTCATAAACTTGGTCCATTAACTTATTTAAAGTTCTCTCACTTATGAATTTCGAACTTTATTTAGCGTCATCAGTGCAGATATTGGACACTCACTTAATAATGAGTTGCTTAGTTGGTTAAAAATGTTTTAATGAGATTTTGAATTCAATTCCCTTCTTGGCTTTGGATTTGAATCTGTTTACATTTCGAGTTTAAAGTTCTTTGCTGAATTGACCGTCGCACCGAATTTTGTCTTCAACGGCGTGCTTCGAACACTATCTTAAAAAATCTTTGTTGACAATTTAACCTATTTCCTTTTTCTAAAATTTCATAATTGTGTTAGCACTGTACCCATAAATTTCTTGGATAAATGTTGTGGTTGCTTCCGCAGAGCATCAGAGATATTTTCCGTGATAGCCTGCTTCTTTTAGTGGTCATCGACCGATTTCGAAGCGTTCGCCCATCATCAGGATGTTTTTGTCAAACAGTGTAATAACGTAGACTTGTGCAGAGCAAATACAATTGATACACTCGTATTTGTGTGTATCAACGTTTTTGTGAGTGTATCAAGCGTATTTGCTCTGTGCAAGTCTATGTTATTACACTGTTTGATAAAAAAAAATCCTGAGATGGGCGAACGCTTGAAGGCGGTCGATGACCACAAAAAGAAGCAGGCTCTGATGCTCTTGAATAAAATTACCTACATCTTCCCATCATTGTAATCCTTGGTATCTTCATTCCAAACTTTCCATAGATTCCTTGAGCATTCCAAAACCAGCTAGTTTCATTCCTAAAATTACTGCTTCCTCCTAAACCTTCAGGTCTCAGGCTTTCAAAAAATACATTTTGATTTAATTTTTACCAATGGAAACAAAATATCCTGAAGCTCACATTACTTTTACATATTTCTTTTCAGTACTAGTAGTGAATTTTATTTATAACAGTTCAAAATTTGCTATGAAATTGATTACAGGAAACATGGATAACTCTGGAAATTAGTGATAATTATTGATAAAAGTGAAAAATCTTACCAATTTCAAAACATATTTTCCCATATTTTTTGCTTAAGAGTTTTTTGCGAATTTTTAATCAAACGAAATCATCAACCAGAAAAGAAACACGTAAAAGAATAAGCACTTTAGGAAATCAGTTTAAGGTTAAATATCTTTGGAAGGGCATAGGCGAGTTAATTTAAAAAAAAGTTGTATAGTTCATGCCAGAAATGTTAAAAAAAAATTCGTAGTAAATTTATTTAAAAAATAGTACTATTTAAAAAATCAAAAGAAATTAATCGTTTCAAAAGTTCGAACTTAATGGATCATGTCAAAAACAATTTTTTCCCCTTGCAGGTCTTTTGAATGAAGTTAGTTATACTTATGTATGTTGGGGTGTCAATATCAGTGTCCATGTTATTAAATCGGGATACTTACAAGGACGACCAGATCCTTTGAAGAAGTGGCTTCTCTATAACCAAACAGGCAAAAAAAAAAAAAAATTTTTTTGAGCTCATAAAGAACACTATTTTTAATTGAAGAACAAGCCTTGATTAGTTAGTAAAGTTTAATTTAATTTGTCTAGTAAAGACTGTAATGTTATCGTTACAAAATAAGACCTTCCGTTTAAGGATTTCAATGATGCAATATACTTTCCAATTAAGAACGAAAAAAAAAAATATGTCACAATCAGTTACAATGTATTTCCAATTTTAACCTATTTATTGTTTTTTTATATATATATATTTTTTTTTTACAGAGATAACAGGACAGAGATAAATTAGGTGCCAATGAAAATAACTGGTTTCAAATATTATAGGCCTAATTTTTATAAACCAAAAAATTTATTTTAAATTTTTTTTTTTTTTAATATAAATTTTAAATTGATTACATTGAATCATTAAAGAATTATGTCAAAAATAATAAGCCCTAAATAATTTATAAATCATTAATTACCGTAGAAATTATTCATCTATCCGCAATGTCAGAATCAATGGAATTAAAGTCAGTGCTTAAAAAAAATCACACTGAGGTAGATTTGAGTTCAACACCTACATGTAATGCGGATTTGTCTACTCTGTGTAGATTTTTAATAAACAAACTAAAAAATCAAATAAAAATCTGGCGTGAAACTCTCACACGACTTTCTCTTACGCCACTTGAATGAATGAATGAATGAAGTATATTTCATATTATATAAAAATTACATGAAATGAAATTTACATTCAATATTAATAATAAGGTTAAATTTAAAACTGCAGACAAAATAAAGTAAAATAAAAATAAAAATAATCGATATTTCTTTTCAAATCAAATAAAAAATCTTCACATCTTAGATAATGGCTCGTAGGCCGTCTCTCGAGTAGTCTTTTATAAATGTGATTAATTTGGAAAACAGAATAACCATATTAAACCTAGTGCAACTGTAGTTTTAGAAAAGAATACAATATAATAAAAAATACACAGAAAATAAAAAATACGGATGTTCACGCACAAACATACGGAAATAAACGTACAAATTGGAAATAGTTCGAAATATAGATATAAAATTAAACTAAACATTTCACTTCCCCTCGTTTTTTTTTTTTTAAATTATAAAAAGAATTAGTTGTTGTAATTAAACTCCGATAATATCTTTCTATAACTATGTGCTATTTGGACATATTTATATAAATTATACAGTCTGTTGTCTTCATTATTACTATTCAGTACGTCTATATATTCCTGCCACTCCATTAGTTTCTTTCCAAAATACTTTATCCTAAACTCATTAAGTACCGGGCATACTGATTGATATAAAGTTGTAGGTATCTTCGTTAACGTTCATGTTGCAGAGAAAGCATATAAAGTTTCTGTCTCTTTTCTGCGGCTGATAATTTAATTCCTATAACTCTCCCCTGGCACGAAAAATGGTGTGAATGAAATGTATACTGTTATTATCGTTAATGTATTTATTAGTATGTACCAGATTTAAACTTTTATATTGTTGGCGATATTCACTGTTTTTTACTTTCTCCTGTAATGCTAGTTTATGTTGTCCAGATAAACTATCTATAAGCCCTTTCGTCCATTTCGTATGGTGATTTGTAAGAACTGGAAGAGAAATTTTTAAATTAAACTTTTTAGAGTAATCTAATAAGATTTGATACCACGACAGTTTCTTTTCTATAATAATTTTGGCAAGGAAGTTAGTTAAGCGATCAGGACTTTGGTTCAGCACTTTGTTTAATTAATTTATATGTAACCTCAGTGTGTAATTATTGTAGAGAGGCTGACTGGTTAGTTTCTATATACAACATGTAATTAGATGTATTATTAGGTAGTTTTTACAATTTCTTCAGGAAGTATCGTTGTAATTTCTCCACCTCGTCGTATTCCTTACCGCCTCACACCTGTGCCCCGTAACATATCACCATTTTTTGAAGTTGAGTTGAACAACTGCATCTTGCTGCTTAGTGATACAGCTTCATTTCTTAGTAGATGTTGCCATACACTATTCAGTCCAAATTTTGCAGCTGATAATCTCTCTTTAAAGTGCTATGATAACGACAAGGTTGGGGTCAAGGATACTCCTAAGAATTTGTATTTTTTTTACCACCTCAATCCGTTGCTTTTTGTAGTACCATTTCTCATTTTTCTTATATCTGCCACAACCTTTTCTGCATATCATAATCTGAGACTTTTTTAAATTTATTTGTAAATTCCACTGTTCACAATATTTTTCTACATCGTTTATCATGCACTGAAGTGTCGCTGCATTACTGGACATCAAAACAATATCGTCCGCGTATTTTAACAATTTTATTCTTCTTCCATCTATTGTCAGACCACCATCGATAAAGTTCTCTAGATCATTAATGAACAGCGTGAATAAAATGGGGCTTAGCAAGCAAGCAACCTTGCTTTACCCCCATGTTACTATCAAAGAAGGGTGATAGTCCATTCTTAGACCACACCGTCGCGCTTGTGCTGTCATACAAAGATTTAACGGTGTCCAAAAATTTATTAGAAATGCCATAGTTGTGTAATTTGTAAAATAAACTATTCCAATCTATCCGGTCAAAAGCCGCTTCAAAATCTATAAAAAAGAAGAATACTTACTCATTTTTATGTTGTTGAATATTAACAATATTAAACAGATTGAATAAATTGTCCACCGTTGAGTATCCCCGTCTAAATCCCGCTTGTGACTCCGTCAAAATTCTGTTTTCCTCTACATACGTCTTCAATCTTTCCTCCATTATCCCTGTAAATATTTTTGCAATGGAGTCAATTAACGATACCCCTGTATAATTACTAATTTCGTTTGTTTTTCCTTTTTTATGGATCGGGAATATAATTGATTTTTTAAAACTGTCTGGTACCTTATTGCTCTTCCAAATTTTATTATAGATATGTACTAATGTATGTAGAGCTTCTGGTGGTAAGTTTTAGAAAAATTCAAACGGCGTACGGTCTAGTCCTGGCGCTTTATTGTTTTTTGTTTTGTTTATTATTCTCTTTACTTCATCTGTAGTAAAATCTGCACCTAAAAACTTATTCTGTATTAATGGGGCGGCATATAAAATGGGTGCTGATTTAGTGGCGGATTTAACAGTTGTTTAAAGTCATTTATTTGAAAATATGGTTCGGTAACAAATTTACAGGATTTTAAAGCATTAAAATTCGACCAAAGCTCTTTTGAATTCTTACTTTCTTTAATGTTTTTAACTATAGGATTATAATAAATCTTCTTTTTTTCGTTCCATAATTTTTTATAATCTTGATTTGTCTGTAAGTACAATATTCTCATTAAACTTGTATTTATCCTTCTGCAATAATTTAAAAATTTAAAAGACTTTTTCCTAGCTTTACAGCATTCCTCGTCAAACCATGTCTCGCGAACCCTGCTATTATTACTTGTTTAGAGTGCCTTAACTTCTTCTTTTAATGATTTAATTTCGGTCATAAATTGTCCCATATTTGTTTCCATCCGTTATTCGATATAGTGTCAAGCTTGGTATTGACTTTGCTATCTATCATGTTGCTTATTTGTTGCAGCAACTCTTTATTACAAGTTTTTTCGCTCGTAGACTCATCTGCCATACTTTCGATTATTTCTCTTCGTTTTTTAACTACATTTTTACTGTTTAGTTCTGGCGAAAATTTACTTCTCAGTCTTTTTGGGGTCGCTGCTTTAGCACCGTTAATGTTACTCATAAATTTTTATGAAGTTATAATCTTGTATTTGCTACAATAGTTGCACTACTTGCGTGTTACTTTATTGGAAATATTTCTTTGAAAAAACTAGTTAAGAAATAATTAGTTGTAAATAATTAACCAATCACAGTGTACAAAAGAAGGTGTCAAATGTGAATGTATGTTAAGTCAATCAGAAATTTCGAATTATCATGTTGACCACGCCCACAATTCACATTTTTTACTTCTACAATGTGATTGGCTAATTATTTATAGCTAATTATTTCTATGAAAAATCTAGTTTAGAATTTTCTTTCTGTAGGTATCTTTCAATTTTCTTTCCATAGGTATTTTATAAATTATCAAATCGTGCACTAAAAATGTGTTATAAAAAGAATGCGAAAATCAAGCTTTTTCCAACACAGTATTTATTGTTTTATATAATTAATGTGAGCTAAAAAAAAAAAAATTCAGAATATTCATTTCGTAGTAGAAAAAGAAAGAAAAGAGGACTAGGCGGAAATGCGAGTTCTAGAAGTCCGCCATTTTGTATTTCACCGTTTATACTAATGGAACAAAATAAATTTGATGTTAAACACTAACAAAAATTTCTCTAAGGAATTCATAATTTTCAGTTAAAAATCTTTTGTTAGACCTGGAGTTTTTAGCTATTCATTATACGTATGTATGTGATGCGGTACTTAATTTTATTTATGTGACGGTCTATAAAATAATGAAAGTATACTATAAAGATAAAAAGCTACGCATGAGCTGATTTCATCAAAATCTAGTTTTTCGCAACAACATAAAATAATCTGGTGTGAAACACTCACACGATTGTTTCTTACTGCGAAATGGCAAATTTTCTTTACACTTACAATTCTTATTAGTGATTAAAACCATCGGCATTTTTATGGAGAAAATCACAAAAAACTGTAAAACCTATTCAGTAAAGTCGCACTTCCGGTCATCCGTTTTCTTCAAACTCGGGATTTCTACTTCTTATTTAATTTTAATTATTATTATTTAATTGACAGAATTGTATAGCTTTGAAATAGCATTAGAGAAAAAAAAATGACCCATCCCTTCCACAAAAGTGCCCTTAAATGAGTTTTCGCGAAGAAATGTTACAAACGAAAGTTGTAGCTCTTTATATATGTGGTTGACTTTTATAGTTGAAAAAAATTCGTTTAAAGCCATTTTTGTGAAAAGTAGCAGAAAACTGCTGCTCTAATTAATACGCACTTCCGATTATCCGATTTTCTTCAAACTCAGTATTTCGACAACAGGATTTAATTCTAATTAATATTATTTAGATGATAGAATTGTGTAATAACTGAAATAGCACTTTAGAGAAAATATAACATAACCTTTCCTTACCACCAAAAGTACCCTAAAATGAATTTTTCTGTAGAAATTTTTCAAATAAATGTTATAGCTCTTTGTATGTGTAGTTGATATAGCAAATTTAAAGAAAATCGTTTGAGCCTTTTTTGAGAAAATTATAAAAACTGAAAAAAAAAAAAATTCAGTAAAGTGATACTTCCGGTTGATGGATTTTGCGAAATCTTTGTGTTTAATACGGTGGTAGTATCTAAACGGAATACCAACTTTGAGCTTCCTGCAACATTTTGTTTTTGAGATATTCTTTTCACACACATACAGGCCATTTTCTAAAAACCACTTTTATGGTCTCCGGGCAACTCAAAACATGTATTTCCGGTAAAAACTCAATTTCGAAAATCTGCACGATCGCAGTACTTAGTAAAGTAAGAGAAAGTAAAATATAATAGTTTTCGTATACAAGAAAATTTCAATATTGGGAAAATGACTCACTCCATTGTTTTGGCCGATGCTTTTCCTGATAGTTAAGGACCGATAATGTCGTTAAGTAATTTGTAATAATTTATTATCCACACACTTACAATGCCGAGCAGCGCAGGCTGATGGATTCAAATGGTGAAAACTTCGGATTTAAACTGATGATTTTCAAATTGACTTGGATCGTCATTGTTTGCATCACAACCAATAGAATTTTAAGCATTTGATTCGTTTGGTGACGTTTAAAAAAACAAAAAAATGGAAACCAAATATATTAAAAATAAAGTAATTTTATGTTTTATTTACAAAATCAAAATATGGGCCGGCTCACTAAGAGAGATTAATAAAAAATAAGGACCACATAGAGATTAATGATGTATTGACATATGTACTTCAAAGATGTCGGTAAAGTCGATGTTTCAGTGTTTTAGATGGTATGGACTCGCCTATGTGAACGTGGGATGTTGTGATCGTTTGTGGAGGATAAGGAAGAAATTATCAGTTACCATTACTTCGTTCTTCCAGATATATACTTTGGATAATTTCCCAAACGGAAGCAGGAGTTAAAAACTCCGGTTATGAAGGCAATCCCTGTGCGAAATAGATTTTTGTAAAAGAATATACGGGATTAGGTCGTCTCCCGGAGCCTTTTTGTTGGGAAGTGCCTTGATTATAGAGGTTATTTTTGTGGGAGAGTTAAATGAGATTGGAAATACTGCAGTATGTGTGGTTACTGAAGATAATTGTTGATGTAATCGTCAGTATCCTGGACTTTCTGATCAGATTGAGAGTGTGTTTTCAAGATCGCAATTACTTCGCATTTTTTTCGTCGCTTGTTGCCAACCTACAATGGAGTAAGGAAGTGTTGGATTAGCAGTCTTTTCGTTTCTTTCCACAGACAAGGATCGTCTGAGGTCATCTCTTCTAAGTAAGATCTGTATCTACAGATTCTGTGATTGTCCGGAGTTCCCATTTGATTTGTTTTGTTAGTCGATTGAAGTGAGTCCTTATCTGAAGTATTATGCCATGTTTTGTGAATTCTGTTTTTCTCATGAGATTAGATTGAGCATGTGTCCAGGTAGCCAATCGTATTTGTTAATATTATCCTCTCTTTTGTAAGTAGAATTGTGTATGGTTATATAGATTGTGTAAATATGTCTAGTGATGTGTCTATATCGTCAGAATTCCCATAATGTTTGGGGATTTACAGTAGATTGTTTAGTTCATGTCTGAAAATTTCCCACTCTTTCTCTACATTGATTAATTTTGGCGGTGGCTCACTGTGGTGTAGATGAGAATGAAACCTGCATAATGCAGATAATAAGATAATCCGAATCTAGTTCGCTTGTTGAGTCCAGATATATTGAGGTGTTAAGTTTGTGTAACAATGTGATGTCCAGTATATCGGGTTAAACTGAGGAAGTGAATTAGAAGTAGCAGCGTTAGAGCCACAAGATGATTAACTTAAAAGAGTGCTGGAAGCAAATCACTGAACATGTTCCTCAATAAGGAAAATAATCTTTCTCAATTTATATCTCAAGCTTTTGAATTTCCTCTATATTTCAACTCTGCAGAAATGGACATTGCAAATTTCCCTATACCGTCATCATGAAATCTTTCTAAATCTTAACCTTAAGAAATTATGTAAAACACAGGCTGGCTCTTGTAACTTCAGACAAAATTTGTATCACGATTAGGTGGTCGAGGTTACCGCGTCATTTATATTATCTAAAATACCAAATTGCATTCATGAATATGAGTAGGCGGTGATAAACTTTTATTGAATGCCAGTAGTATAATAGTCTTAAAAACTCTTTTCTTTTGAAAAAAGTTTTGATTGGTATAAATATTTCAGAATCACTTTTAATTTTATATGATTCTCGAGTTAGTAAATTAGTAATTTTTGTATCATACATGGCACAGTATCAAAGATATAATAATCATAAAGAATACCGTCCACATTTTCACTAGTACAGAGCTAATTCATCTGATAAACTAAGGATAGATTGGTTAAACTCATTGAAGGGATGGTAGGAATATCAAGTATTCCACCCAAATATGTGTGCATAGGTTGCCTATGGGTGTGTATGTGTGTGTGCGTAATTTGTTAAATAAGTTAGCTCATTGGTATGAATGTATTTATTAGGATGAGTGTATCTATATGTGTGCGTATAAGGTTGCCTGAGTGTGCACAAGTGGCGTATTGTGACAGTAGTAAGAATAGTTAGTTGATTAGTATGAATGTATGTGTGTATTTACTAGCGAGCATGAGACAGGCTACAGCATGATTGCAAAGGATAAAGTAAAGGGTATTTATGGTTTTCTTGTGGAGGTTTATGGTTTTTATAAGTATTAAGTGCGTCTCTAGTGCACGTCAATGGCTATGGCTTGATCAGCTAATGCAAAAAAGAACTCATTGGCTAAATTACAAGCCTACTTGGCTAATTACTGAAACACCACCCTATTAAGCAAACTGGATTGCGATATAGTTTTTTCAACAGTTACACAGGCTATGTTGTCACTTCTTCTTTATTTAAAATTTATATGTGCATGCTGACGTCTTATACGTTTTTGACATTGTTCCATATATTGATTATATGGAAGTATTTGCAACCTTAATCCATCGTAGCACTAAATGCAGGTATGTTCGCATAGAATTCTCATTTTTTTATTGTATCAACTGAGTTGCTGGTATATCTAGTTAAAAGATGCTTGGAGTACAAAAGTTTAATATACTAGAAATCATTTCATACAGATATTTATCGGATAACAATAAGCTTCACTTTATGAGAGTGTTGTTTCGGGCGAGATGTCAATTGTTGTACTTAAACTATAAGCTTTTTCTTGTTGAGGCCCATCTGCGTACACTATGTAATTTGCGGGAGATAGAAGATGGGTACCATTTCATAGGAGTATGTCCCATTTTAAGTGAATATAGAGTGAGATGGTTGGGGAAGGCGCGGTTTACGGAGGAAGAAGTGGTCGGCATTGAGCGGCCAAAATTGGTGCGGCCTATTTCAATTCGTTAGCAGGGCGACTGTTTACAGAAAATTTTTAATCGAAAATGAGTCGATTGATTATACGTCAGCAAATTTTTGCATTTAAACTTACTGTTTACAATGTTTCATTTTATATTTTCTTTCACTTTTGTTATGTTATACTCTTGATATATAACTTGTTTAGTTTATGGCTTTTGTTTTGATAATGTAAAAAAAAAAAATTAAGTTTATTACTTGGCTAACTTAGCAGACAGTCAGATCTCCATTGTCTTATATTTATAAATTGATTGTAACTTTTTTACTTTCCCTTACTCCTAGTAATCGTGTCAAATTTTCAATATCGATTTTTCACCGGAAATATCCGTTTTGAGGTCCACTGAGTCCAAAACAGTGGTAAATAGTGTGTGTGTGTTTGTGTGCGTGTGTGTGTGTCTGCATGTATATATGTACAGCATAGCTCAAAAACGAAAAATCGAAGTAAGTTCAAATTTGATATTCCGTTTAGGTATCACCATGGAATCCGACAATGGGTCATCTGTCAAAATTCCTCGACCGGAAGTACCACTTCACAAGTTTTTTTTTTTTTTTTACTTTTTTGCACTTTTCTCAAAAATAGCTCCGACAATTTTTTTAAAACATGGTATATCAACTACACATACAAAGAGCTACAACTTTTATTTGAAACATTTCTCCGGAAAAATTCATTTAAGGGCAGTTTTGCGGGAGAGGTGGGGTTAGGTTGTCCTATAAAGTGCTATTTCAGTTTACTGTACAATTCTATCATCTACTAAATAATATTAATACGAATTAAATATGTGGTGGAAATTCCGAGTTTGACAAAAATCGTATGACCGGAAGTGCAAGAAAAGTTCTTTACCTATCCACTTTACCACTTTAGAGGATAATTTTTTCACTTTTCCGCGATTTTTTCAAAAAAATCGCTCCGACGATTTTCTTGAAACTTCATATATAAACTACACATACAAAGGTGTACAATTTTTATTTAAAATTTTTCTCTGGAAAAATTCATTTAAGGGCACTTTAGGGGAGACATGGGGTTATGTTTTTCTCTGAAGTGCTGTCATAATTGATTATACAATTCTATCATCCAAACAAAATTAATTAGAAATAAATAGATGGTAAAAATTCCGAGTTTCAAGAAAATTAGTAAACCGGAAGTGCGCTTTTACTGAATAGTTTTTTCAGTTTTCGACGAATTTCATTAAATTTGGTTCACAAACTTAAAACTTGTCAATTATAATTTTGAGAACTGGAGTAAGTGAAAGTTGTGTTTCACACCAGATTTTTTTGTAACTATTTTTTTCATTAAATCACTATTCTATTCTATTCAATTCATACAGCAATCAGATATTATGAAACTAACTGGCCCTTAGTTTAATTTTTAAACAATAAAATTCAATTGAAATCTACTAAGGATTCCATGATCTCTCATGTGTGCATCTAAACCGAACGACAAAAAGTTTCAGTGATTTTTCTAAGATTTTTGTTTTTGGAGATATTTCGTTCATGCATACAAATATACAAATCAGGCGCTGAAAATCTTTTTGATAATACTCAGAGGGCCCTCAAACATGTAAAAACTCTATATCGAAAAACATATCACGATCGCAATACTTCCGTTTAGAGCACTAAAAGAAAATTAAAATCTATAGTTATTTACTAAAACTGACAAACTTCTAAAATTAAAGAAGATTTCTTAAATCACCGTTTGCTAAAAAAAAAAATAAAACAATAAAATGAACGGAGGAAAAAAAATTACAAAAATGAATGTACAACCTTTATTATTAATTATATAATGGTTTCATTGTTTAAATATATTTATCACTAACAAGTTTTTGAATGTTAATATACCACTACCTATTTTATTAATTGAACTATAATTAACGGAGAATATAAAGAATGGAATAACAGTATGCGAGGCGTATATAATTACTTTACACATTAAATTGAGTACTCTGAAAGTGATAATCCATCTTTTATCTAACTAGTACATGTTACATACAGGAAATACATTTTTTCTCGGTATTTACACAATCTGAGTAAATGAAATTTGTTTACATAACATTTGTAGAAAGGAAATATATCTTTAATTTTTTAATCTTTTCGGGAAATCTTAAAACTATTATTAATTTGATTGCGTAACTTGTGTGTTAAATTAAAAATACATATTTAGTGCATTTAAGTAAAAAAAAAAAAGGTCAGATATATTTCTAGACATTTTCTTTTAAAGTGGAGTGAATATTTATGTCAAGCTGGCTATAATATTAAAGTCAATGTAAAGTCAGTATCATCAGAGATATTTTCCGTGATAGCCTGCTTCTTTTTGTGGTCATCCCAGGCAAAAAAAAGGACGACGATTAGACGTACTAGAACAACTTCAAGTATATAAACACAATACACAAAACCTTATAAACGAACAGACAAAATTCGCAAATGAACAACTATTCAAAACCATCTTCCCACAATAACAATAAAACACCCAATAAACAATACACAACTCACCTGAACCAAATAGCTTTTAAGTTTAAAAAACTTACAAATAGATTTTAGTTTTAGTTTTAAATCTGCTAGTTTTTAAGTCTATACATACGAATCATAACTTCCTTTAAGTATGCATATGTGAATATTGTATGCAAGTCGAGAAAATAAAATGTTAATGTGGAATGTACGTTACATTAAGCTTGGTTAACACACATATATATATATAATTTTTTCAATGATATATTTATAAAAGGCTGCACTTAAGCTAGTTGAGACTTATTATATTTAGGCATCTAAAAAAAACATGTTTAAGTATATATGCATGCGTGGATAGCGTGTGTGAATTATGAAAGGTGAAATGCGAAATGTGTTTGTGTTATCAAACAACCTGCTTATATAGATTGATTGTTGTTTATTTTGTTTTGATTATTTTGTTTAACAAAATATTATTTATTTATCTATACTAACTTACGATCATTCTGCTCTTATTTTATCATTTCTTGTCAGTAACTATTTCACAGCAGCTCACGGCTGACACAATGTTATTTCGCGCTGTTATAAATAAATAAATATAGTAAGATAGTATGGATAATTAATTATAAAGTAAATCTCCCTCAAACAACGTAGTTTAAGATATAGGCCCCCACGTGTTGGATGTTTCCATTTTTAAAGGGTACAATGTGCACCCTTTAAAGACCGAAATATCATGTGTTTTTTCCAACTGTGGTATCATCCCTCTCGTAACCTAGTTAGGCCCTAACAAACCCGAGTCCAATCAGCTCAAAGACCAATCGGTGTATCAGCTTAATTTGCTCTGTGCAAATCTATATTATCACACTGTTTGACAAATTGCATCCTGATGATGTGCGATGACCACAAAAAGAAGCAGGCTTTTACGGAAAATATCTCTGATGCTTTCCAGCTTTGCGGAACCAACCACAACAACTAAAGTCAATATCAATTGAATGTAATATTGATCGGTTACCTATCCACAAATATAATGAGTATCTCAAGACAAACTTAAATGAAGAACATTATGTCCAGAAGAATATTTTAAACTGACTGCTTCTTTACAGCACGTCTAAATTTTATGTTTGACGTACTTATCTAGGACATGTGACAAGCACAATCTCAGCAAGAGATTCCATCCTAGATCTTGTCTCTCATCACCAAATATAAATCTAATTTCACCGGAATTTCACATGGAAACGGTCAACAAAAGTTAAGCCAACCTAGCCTAGGGTAACGCCAAGAATCTTTGGAAAATTTTAAAGAAAGTTTCTCTCTAAAAAAAGCAAAAATTCTTAAAAAAACATTTTTGGCAACAAACTGTCAGATACTCTTATTAAAAAGTTTAAAAAAAATACCCTTAGGGATATTTCAGTTAAATTGTATTTTTTCATGTCAATTACAAAATTCTCCTTTCCATGTTTACAAATAATAATAAAAGTGTATTTGTCATTGAAAATGTATTCAACAAGTAAAGGTGTTCTGCAGAAGACAATGAAATAAAGCGGAACGCTACAATCAAACAAACAATTTAAGGAGAACGCTTACATGGAAATAATGAATGAATTTCTAATGTAAGTATAATTTGAAATGGTGGAGAATAATAAGCCAAACAAGGTTAAAGGCATTGTTGTCCATACAATAGCTCTCCTGGATAATTGTTTTCCAGAAGTGAACAGCTGTTCACAGCTGAAAATTGTTGACCTGAAAATAATATATATATATTCTAATAATATATACCACCTTATAACCTTTTTTACCACCTATATAATATTAATACATATTAGAAACTTTGAATATTGGTTAATGGGAAGTGCGATATTTTACAGAATAGGTTTTTCAATTTTCTCGTATACAGTTACCATGATTTCCTTTAAACATGGAATGTTTACTGCATAGATAGAAACATATCACTTTTGTTGTGGTAGTTGGTTCCGCAGAGCTGGAAAGCATCAGAGACATTTTCCGTGATAGCCTGCTTCTTGTTAATGGCAAGTTGTTCGATGTTTTTTGGTGTGGTTTGTGTTCTTGAGATTATATTTTATCTAGAAGTTCGGTTTCGGTTGGGGTAAACGTAATGTTTGTGAGGTTTACAGTTCGTGGGTAGAATGCTTGGGTTTGGTGTTTTTTTATATTGCGTGTTCTGCGATTTTTGGAGGTTGTCGAGTTTTTTGTTTAGTGTTTCGTATTTTGATTTGTATTCGTTTAGTAAGTTTATCACTTATTTGGTCGTAGTAGTGAGCAAAGACCGAACTAGGGTACCGATTGGCGAGTTCAATGTGTGTGTGTCATTCAATTGTCTGTTTAGTTTTTACTTTTTTTTTGTAAACTGTATGTATTTCGTTTTTAACCCAGAGTTTCTGTGCTTGAATAATTGTTTTTCGTGTTACCAGTGTGTGAGTTTTTATGAGGATGGTTGCGTATTTAGGTGTAATGTTGTGAATGAGATATTGTTTGTTAAAACAAACATTGCCTTTTATATTATAGATTTTAGATGATAAATTGTAATATGTGTTTAGATGCTTAGCCTCACTGGCTCCATAGTTGTTGTGGTAGTTGGTTCCGCAGCGCAGGAAAGCATCAGAGACATTTCACTTTTATTTGAAACATTTTTCTGAAAAAATTGCTTTCAGTCGTATTGGAAGTCTGTCTGACAGTTTAAATTTAAAGTTGCACAAGGTTTCTCGCTTTTTCACCTAGAGCGCTCCACATAAGGCCGTTTAGGTATATGAATAAAATCCTCAACACCATTTTTATAGCCAGCCTAACTAAACATTGTAACGTTGCAATTTTAGAGAAAATTTATTGGTTAAATTGTAATAATCTACAGTAAGAGAAAGTCGTGTTGATGTGCTTTCATTGACCACCACCAGGAGCGCCTTTAATGAATCCCACTAACAATGGTTTGTAGTTTGGATTATAGATCGCTTCCACAATCTGTTGAAGTAAATTTTTTCAGCAATAGATTTAGATTAATGGAAATAGCTTCTTTCCAAGATTAAAGAAACTATGCTATCTTACTAAATTCCTGCACTCATACCTTGCCAACAGAAAATTTTACAACCACTAAACGCGGCCTTTTCTGACTCCTAGCCAATAGCATCAGGTGTTCCTCAAGGTTCTCCTGGGTCACGTCCTCTTCATCACCTACATTAATTCTTTACTCAAACCTCCTCATATCAACCTAGCCCTATACGCTGATGATGTTGCTTAGTACACATCATCATGGAGAATTGATACTATCACTAACAGACTTACATCTGCAATAAACAAACTGACAAAATACTGCACTAAATGGAAAATGAAAATAAATCACGACAAAACAAACGCCATACTGTTTACTAAACGTAGATCTATAATCAACAGACAAATTAAACACAACAATACTTTGATCCCTTTGACTAACAACGTTACGTACCTCGGAATAACTTTGGACAACAAATTGAACTTCACGACCCACGTACAAGACAAAGTGAATTCTGGAAAAATGACTATAAGACTACTTTTCCCGTTACTGTCACGCAACTCAAAAATGACCACACAAAACAAACTCCTACCGTACAAAGTAGTCATCAGACCGATGTTACTTTACGCTTCCTCCGCCTGGAACCTAACTGGTAAACAGTAACATCAAAAAAAAACTTCAGATAACCCAGAACAAAATTCCTAAGACTTGCGACTGACTCACCACGACACCACCAAAATCGACCTACTTCACGAAAAAATCATCAGTAATCCCAGTTTATTCCTTCATCCAAAAAATCGTCTCCTGAAACTCCTCTCCACTCTAGACTGTCATCTTAATCCACTCTGCCGCGAAATAGCCTCCTAAGATCCCTCCCCATACATTACAGGCATAAAAGACTGAAGCACATCCTCTCGTAATATTATTCCTAAAGCTGCAGGTTTTTCCCTGCATATTGTACCAGCGCCTTATCCCAAAAATCACTATACAAACATTGTAGGAAGATTATAATGTTAATGTACATTGGAACTTCTATTAATTATTATTGTATATATTTGTAATTTGTTATAAAGCTTGTTATCTATCAAGAAAATATGCAATTCCGTTTTCAAGAAAATCCGGAAAGTATCAGAAAAGCATTCAGTATAATTGCACGTCTGGTTATAACCGATTTTCTTCAAACTTATGTTTTCTACATCGTATTTTAGTGGTCCTTAATACTATAAAGTTGGAAACGTACAATTACTTAAGTGCACTTAAACTACAAACCTTAATATTGCATCTCCTTCCCCTCTCCTTCCACAGAACCCATAAAAATGAATTTTCTTGTTAAAACGTTTCAAATAAAAGTAATAGGACTTATATGTGTTTAATTGGTATACGAAGTTTTTAAAAAAAAGAAAAAAAAAAATTTGGACCAGTTTTTGATAAAATGTCAAACAACTGAATAAAAATCATTCAGTAAAGTCGCACATACGATTGACAGATTTTAATCGAAACCTTCGTATCGGATTTCATGATGGTATCTAAACAAGTATACCAAAGCTTCTTGCAATTTTCTAGTTTTCGGATAGTCTGTTCACATAAAAACTTACACATATATAGATTATTTACTAAAAAAGTATTTTCTTTATAATCAGGGATCAGATAACAGCAAGGTAAGTCCAAGAAAAAAATAATCTCTTCCAGTCTTTAACTTCATTATAGTTACAATTGTTTTATAATATTTTTAACATTTAACTTTTAACATTTTAACATATTGTACTTATTGAACATATTAATACTAATATGTAAGTAAAGTAATCGATGTTTCAAGAACTTGCTTAAGATCACATTACTTTTTATTGTTTTAATTAATATTTTTTTTTTTTTTAATGAGCATCGTCCGAAGAAGAACAGACCAGACAGCAAACAGTTTTAGTTAGCAATATCTTCGAAGAGCTCAAGAAAATAACGGTAGTTCAGTTTCTTCAAATAGGAATTCAACCATGGAATACTCGTATCTGTTCAGATTTTCCACACTTCGTAGTCTCGTCAATGCTTTTCTCTCAGTATTTTTGCAATGGATTCTATCAATAATATTGCATAAATAAGACTGCAGGTGTGCGAAGAAAAAGGACTACCAGAGCTGCTGGATCAACTGTACGTAATTTTGTAAAATAATAATAAATTAATACTGTAATTGGTTTATTGTATAACAACAAAAAAATGATGATGTAATGGAATTATATACAAAGATCAGGTAATGAGCGCGATTAATGATGATATATAACAATTGATTGATGGGCTAGTGACTTTAATAATGTGAGAGCAGGGGTGCTGCTTTTACTGCTACTGGAGCGGCTACCGCTACCTTGTGGAGTACCTGTTTTTTTTTTTTTTTTAAACAGAAGAGGAAAACAATATAGATTAAGGATAAGAAGAAAGAAATAATAACAAAGAAAAATCTTTATGCTAAAGTACCTGAGGATGAGCGTTGTGCTCCCGATGTACAACAGCGTTGAATCCATTGTGTGGATCAGCGGTGTATTCTACAACCCTCTTGGAACCATCAGGTTCAACCAAGGAGTAGCTTCCATGTACAACATCACCATCTCTGGATTCAGATTGGTGCTTAACATCACCAGTATGGGCATCATGTACAGAGTATTCAAACTGGTAGGCTGGATGTGTGTCTACATAGTCGACTACATGTTTAGCATGTGCGGCCACAGCTACTGGGGCAGCATGAGCTACTACAGGGGCAGCATGTGCTACGGCTACTGGAGCGGCATGACCATATCCTCCAAATCTTCCAAATCCACCGCCAAATCCTCCAAATCCACCACCATATCCATGAGCTACTACAGGGGCGGCGGCTACTTTTGTGACAGCCACTGCTGGTGCGGCTACTACTGAATGGCTAGCATATCCTAGACTACCTCCATGGCCGAAGCCCAGACCGTCATAAAGGCCTCCTACAGCCACACCTAGGGTCATACCCAGAACTACTAACAACTGTAATAAAATAAACAAAAAACATTATTGGATTAAAAATATACTTTTTTCCAACTTAAAGTTTAATATATTTTTAACCATTAGGAATTCTCAAAAATTTAATAATCTAATTAAAGTATTGTATATCTTGATGAAAAACTTTGACATTTTGCTAAAAGTTGGAGCTCTTACAAGTTTTAGAAACTTTGTTCCACAATCAGAACACCACAAAGAAGCAGTACTTACTTTTCACCAAAAGTTTACTTAGCTGTCAAATAAAGTAAATAAAGTAAAGTTTCCTTGGAAATTTCAACTCAAACATACTCGCTCGAAATTTTGCCAATATTTAACCACCTATTTTAATTCAATTAATCCTTTCAAATAACAAAATGTGTATTTTACTTCTTTTTTTTTACAGAATGGTAATTCATATCTGGGTGTTTGTCATAGCAATTACTTCTTATTTTAGATAGTTTTCGGAACTTTAACCATCATCAGAGCCTCGTCAATTTAGATAATGTAAAAACTATTAAGCGAATGTTATGTTACTAGTAAGCGAGCTAATCTGGTTAAATTAAACTCTGATAATGCATAGAGTTCCGTCCGAAACCGGTTAGAAACATTAAAAATCTGCTGCTGCGTAACACTCACTCTACTGACACTGATTTCATATAAACTGAAATCGAATAATAGGCAACTTCAAGGTACTTTGTTGGTTTAAAGCAAAACCAACACTGCGGAACCTTCAAGTATTGTTTTGTGTAACTACATTGTTGACAATCTGGGAGCGCCTTATCAATCCATGGTCAGATATAAAACTTCAGAACAGCAGTTTAGATTAAACCAAACATTAGACATACCATAAAACCCTCTAAAACAATTAAAACCCTAATAAAAAAATGTTTCAAATTGTGTTTAAATCTCAGTGCAGCAAGCCGTTCCAAACTTGAAAGAAAAACGTCGGAAGCATTTATGAAAAAATCTGAAAAACCCAGAAACAAGCAGTTAAAGTGATAAATTGATTCCGCACGATCCTATCTTGCTCCTTGATTAATGAAGCTTACATTTGGACGGCCTATCTAATCATTACTTTAATCCTTTTCGAAAATTGGCGTCAGTGACATTTTGTCGTCCAGACTCTTCAGGCACGCCAGTCTCCGGGCAGTGTGTGCTCTATGTAGACAACACTGCCTGCACATCACCAGACAATGAGCTGTAGAGGTAAAAAGCATTTTTACTAGGAGAAAATCTGGGGGCAGCAGTGTGAGAATGCGGAACCTGGGGACCTAATCTCATCACTAATTATAAATTTTGTGAACTGTAAATCAGATAAAGAGAATTCAACAGAGAACCAAAAATTTCCCTATTTATATATATTTAATTACTCCTATCATGGAATTAAAATGTAAAAATTAAATTGGACTTTCAATTAAAAGAAATTTTAGAAAGAAAATACCCGAATATTTGCATGGATTACATAATTTAAATATATCCATATTCTTGACATGGCCTGCTTATTTATTCAATTTTTACTACTTACTGCTTAAAAATCTCAACCCCCATGAATATAATGTATATATTTAAAATATAAGGTGCCGATCTATTAAATTAGATTATTCTCATCGTTTATAATGTCAAGAAAAATTATTGCTTAATAATCTCAAATTTATTATTAAATCCGAAAAGAGAAAAAATCCAATTCAAAATGGTCAGATAATTATTTTATTAAATTTTTATTCAGATCGAAGATATAGTTCAGCAGGTGTGCCAATATTTGGTCCAACAAATTTGGCAATATTCATTTAATTAGTTAAATTCTCTTTGATTTATATTTCAATATTTCTTGATTTACAAATTTTGTCATTTACATGTATTTTTGAAATATGTTTATTTTTTGTCAAATTCTTTTGTACGGGGTTTTGGATGCCCAAGACAATCCCTCATGAAATAAATAAATAATTATATTTAAAAAAGGTAATAAGTGATTTCTGAAAAGATGTTACGATAAAATAAAGAAGTATGTTGTGAAGCGCATACAATCTCTGTCTACGTAATTTAAATTTCCCATCTAACCATTCTTTAGACAAAACTGGTATTTTTACATCTTATTGGGTAGTGAAATATGAACGGTACTAAAGGTATTTCAATGATAAAATAAATAAAGCGTCATTAGATAGCGCAGTAATATTGCGCTGGACGCGGCCGGAGTTCTAGACCGGGCACGGCTTCCTTTAAATTTCCTTGCGCAAAAAGCTTTTGCAACTCTCTATCCTATAATAGGATCAATTGTTTGTAATAGAGAGAGACCACCGCCAAAAGGTTGCCTGAAGGTATACTGAGAAAACTGTAGGCGCCAATGATCTTAGATTTTGACGCGGCTAAAAAATCTCAACACCAAAATTTTTCGAGTTGGATCAACAGACAAACCAAAAAAAAAAAATTTCAAATCTGAAATTGCCGCCATTTTCTTTTTTTTGACTTGCGAACACATACAGACACACACAAAACATCAACTAAAAAAAAAATATATTTTATAGTAAGAAACTTTAAAACTGTAGTCCTTTTTCACATTTAAAAAAAATCTGACGAGCAATATTAACAAAGATATACATATCAGAAATGGATTAGCTTCAAGGATTTTAGGCACCCAACAAGTATCCCCGGCCTATCAACACAAACAACACTTACTACTAGGCCAGCAGAGAAGAGCTGATCTTGTAACTATTTGACTTTAGCATATCGTAGACAATCTTTAGCTCATTACATCGAGAAACATTTTCCGTGATAGCCTACTTCATTTTTTTGTATCATTGTCTAGTTCCGGGTGTTCACCTATTATCAGGATATCTTGATCAACAGTGTGACAACAACACAGATTTATACGTGTAAACTAATTTTACACTGTATAAACACGACAAAATGAAACGGAACATATCTTTGGTGCTATCCAGCTCTCTGCAGACCCAAACCACAACATTTAGCTCATTATGATAAAGTAATTTCTTAGACTTCATATAAATTCACTTTACAGATGAGATTGCACCCTATATATAAACAGACTGAGACCCAAAGGAGCCACAACAGATCCTCTAGGACGCACGGGATTTGGCTTTGTAGCCACTCCCTATATATGTACACATATCTCACCATTCTCTGCCTAGCACAGAAGAAAGTAAAAAATTGGTAAAAACTTTGGAAGATATGCCGGAAATTATTCAATTCGCAACTCGCCTAATCATACCTTTACTTCTCAGCGGGGACATAAATCAAAATACCGGTAAGCTCCCTAGATTTATTTATAAAAATTAATAGAATAGAATGTTTTCCCAAACTTTAGTAAACCTATCTTCCCAGGTTAAATGAGAAGAGTTCTTGATTGTATTTGCTGTTAATCCAAAATATTCCTTATTTGGTTTTCCAGGCAAAATGAAAACTTCCCTTACAAGATTAGACCCTAGCTTAGGACCCTCACTTTTCTGGCAGATTTAACTACCCGGAATCATTATTTTTCGTATGTTTATGAAAAACAAATCATTAGAAATGGAAATAATGGAGAACTGCTGATTCCGGATCCTTATGTCTCTCAAAAAAAAAAAAAAAAAAAATGTGCGAAAAATGTAAAAATGAGTTAATCTTAAACCAAAACCCGAAGAATTGCCATTGATCCTTCCAAGAAAGGATGGGCAGCCGAAATATCTTTTAATTTAACTTTAATGTATCTAAATTTAAAAAATAAAATAATAATAAATAAATCAATACCTTTGCGAACATATTTGTGGTGATTTTTTTTAATCAGGTCGATGATCAGTTAACACAGTTTGTATCTCTCTAATACTATCGCCTTATTTCCGTCAATATTTATATAGAACTCTTAAGAGGGCCTAACTACACCCCACGCACCATTCTCTTACCTTTATTTCTCCCCTCCAACCTTCCTATATGTTTTAATGGACACACCGTTTTATTATGGAGCCCCTCTCTAAGCTATTTCGTACAACACACACACACAGACACACACACTTACAACTATTACGCACAAAATTTTAAAATACACACACACATAAACTTAAACTCTCTTTGGTTTACTGTTTTTAAGCTACAGACAGTACATATGTCCCACCTCTTTTCGTAGATTAATTTAGAAACAACTTCGAAAACTGGTCACTTTAAAAGAATTAACACCGGCTGGCTGGCCATAATAGTACTCACACTATCAACATAAATATACGCAGTCATTCTGTTATACTATATTCTCAGTCCTAGCTATGTTGTGTGCAATCAAGAGCCGAAAAAAAGTTTTCATTACATTAATAACTTCAAGGACACAATATATTAATAATTATTGATGTTTAGACACTATTAAATTTTGTAATCGATCGTATTTTTTTTTTTTTTTAAGAGTTAATTTTTATTTTTATTATCTTGTCTTTAAACATGTATTAAAGATACATTTCTATTTTTTATTTTTTATTTTTTTTGGTATAAGCTAAAAGTAGAATGGCAGTTTTTTGACTTCACAATTAGTTGTTGCAATTTTGATATTATATTTTGAAATTTCGTTAATTTTTTTTTTTTTTATAATTTAACAGATTAAATGAAATCAATATTATAATTAAAATAACCTCGCTTGATTAAAATTATGTTAAGTGGATTCAGTATTTATTGATTGAGTATCTAAATCATATATCATTGAATTCAGGTATTTTTTTTATTTTTTTTTTTGACGCGTCAAGGTCTGTGGTTCTTTGGTCGCCGGAGTCTTTTTAGTGCGATCAGGCTCCAGGCAGTGTTTTCCCGTTAATGACAACACTAGTCCCATCAAGCTATTCAACATCAAGCAATTGAATTCAGGCAATTTTTTTTTTTTTTTGACGCGTCAAGGTCTGTGGTTCTTTGGTCGCCGGAGTCTTTTTAGTGCGATCAGGCTCCAGGCAGTGTTTTAGCATTAATGACAACACTAGTCCCATCAAGCTGTGAGCTATTGAGAGATGCTAAGGACGAGAAAAACTAAGGACATCCCTGCTTGGATTCGAACTTGTCTCGAACTCTCCATGACCAGCGCGCTACCATTGAGCTAATCCAGTCCCTTTGGCTTTAATATCACCTATGAATAGAAGTTATGGGAAGCTGTATAATACACATTTTGATTTTTTGGGGGAAAAAAGTTATTTACATATGACTTAATATGGCTAGCAGTGTTTTTACTTTATCTTACTTTCTAGTAAGAGGAAGTATTGTAATCGTGTCAAAGTTTCGATATCGAGTTTTCACCGAAAATATCCGCTTTGAGGTCCCTTGAGTCCAAAAAAGTGGTTTTTAGCAAATAGTCTGTGTGTGTGTGTGTGTGTGTGTATGTGTGTGAGTGTGTATGTATGTATGTGAACAGAACACCTCAAACTCGATAAACTGTAGAAAGTTGAAACTTGATATTTCGTTTAGATATCACCATGGGATCTGATGACAGTACGTTATCTGTCAAAATTCCTCAACCGGAAGTACCACTTTACTAGTTGTTATTTTTACTTTTTTGCGATTTTCTCGAAAATGGCTCCGACGATATTCTTGAAACTTCATATATAAAGTACACATACAATGATGTACAACTTTTATTTGAAAAATTTCTCTGGAGAAATTCATTTAAGGGAACTTTTAGGGGAGGGATGGGGTTAGGTTTTTCTCTAAAGTGCTATCATAGTTGATTGTACAATTCTATCATCCAAATAAAATTAATTAGAAATAAATAGATGGCCAAAATTCCGAGTTTCAAGAAAATCAGTAAACCGGAAGTGCGCTTTTACTGAACAGTTTTTTCAGTTTTCGACGAATTTCATTAGATTTGGTACACAAACTATAAAATTTGTGAATTATAATTTTGAGAACGGGATTAAGAGAAAGTTGTGTGAGTGTTTCACACCAGATTTTTTCATATAAAATCCCACAAAAATCCTTGGATTATGTAGTTTAAAGGTTTACACATATCTTCCTGAACTCGCCTAGAATACCAGTAATCTTAACTTCACGCCAAAAAATTTTGTAATCAACCAGTGTCATATGTGATATTAACAAATAGTTTAAGTCGTCCATCTCTCTCTACATGAATTGATTGTAAAATCTTTATTATTCTGACGATTAGATGAAAATCCGAAACCGGTCAGAACCAAAAAAAAAAAAAAAATGAAGCATGCAAAAATCATAGATATTATCCAGCATTTCAAACTTAAGTGTGTTTTCAATTCACGTACACACACACACACAAAATTGAATCTAATAAAACACTAAAAAGTTAAATTTAATGTCTCAATATTATAATCGAAAGGTAGTTCTTTTTCTGGGACATAAAGATAAAACAAAAAATTAAATTTTGACAAGGACAAATTTTTTGTCCGAAATTAACAAAAAAAAAACAAATTTCATCATTTTTTTTATAAACATTTTTAATTAAGTTTATATATATTTTATAGGTAACCTTGAAATGATAATGAAAAATGTCGAAACGTAAGGAAATGATAACTCTGGATGGTGAAGAAGGATCTATCATGCAATGTAACCCTATACATTAGCTAAACCCTGATGCCTCTAAAAATCAAATACTAACATCAACACTTTTTTATTTATTTTGTTACTTTCTCATACTTCTGTGGGTAAGAAGAGGTATTATGATCCGGCCAGATTTTCCAAATTGAGTTTACACCGGAAATACATGTCTTGAGGTCCTTTGAACAATGTTTTTAGCGAATGTTTTTTTTTTGTGTATTGCATCTTCTTGTCTTAACAGGATCTCTCAAAAAAACGAAAAATTGCATTAAGCTCAAACGGTATTCCGTTTAAGTTTGTCTATGGGGAGGGACCAAACCCTACGCTATCCAAAGCCTCACTGGGCCCATATAGCTACCCCAAGAAAAACAACAACAAACCGGGTCTAGAACAAAAATCCAGACCCGGATCTAATCCATCTAAGATTCACCGCAGTCCGAATAAATCGGACAATAACCTTAAGCGGAAATAGCCTAAGCTCTTCCACAGACATCCTATTCCGACCAAAGGTCCTGAACCGAATTTCCTCACAACCCAAGCAATCAGTCATAAGATGGATGGGTGTTTCCTCCTCTGTCTCACAGACTCTACAAAGTGGATCCAGCATGACCCTATTATGTAGAGATGTCTCCTTAAACCACAATGTCCAGTAAGAGATCCAACAGATGCCTGAGAGCGCTCCGTGAAAAACACAGTAACGTCTCACTAATGGCCTTGTCCGGACCCCCGATGAGCATTTTGGACTGCCGAAAACCAACTGAGCACATCCATAAGGATGAATGCTGTGAAGCTATCCATGTCTGGAAGTTGATAGACATGTGCCAGAAGATACGCCAACAGCAGTCTCGAGGACCTAATTTGGCAAACCTACCCACTTCCTCATTCCCAAAAATTCCCATGTGACCTGACACCCAGGCTAGAAGCACATCCTTCAAAGAAGAAAGCTCTTCCAGTCTTTTAGAACATTCTAACACCAACCTGGAAGTGAAGACACATGAACTCAGCGCCTTCAGCGCAGCTTGGCTGTCCGAGCAGATACAAACACCTTTTAAGTTAGTGTTACGTACCCTATCATCCAAGACACAACGAAGAAAAGCATAAACCTCAGACTGGAAGACCATGGTCCATTCACCAAGAGATACTGCCAAATAACCTCCGGTCTCAAAATAGACCGCAGCTCCAGACCTACCATCCATTCTGGAATTGTCCATGTAACACCGGAAGTAATTATCAGGTATCACGCCAGACGGACTCAACCTTGATCAATCTTCCCTAGAGAGTAACCTAACACTGTAAGAATGCTCGAAAAAAAAAGAAGTCTTCAACATTCTATCAGAAGGAAAACTTGTAACAGGAACCTTCTCGCGATGAATGGTAGAGTGACCATATCGCTTACCCTGCCAAAAATCTGCCTGTTTAATTCTATAACAGGCTTTCATTGCAATTGTTTTCACCTCTACAAAGAGCGGTGGAATTCGTAATAAAGTCTGCATTGCAGCTGTAGGCGTGGACCGCATCACACCGGTCACCGCCAAGCAAGCCAAGCGTTGAATATCCTCAAGCAGCAGTCTAACGGATCTTATCTCAGTGCGACGCCACCACAGTTTGATATAACTATCATTTTTATTTAAAACATTTTCCATTTGGAATTTTTTTCTTTGTTTTTTTTCTAGGGAGGAACAATAACTGTTATGGTTGGTTCCGCAGGACTGGAAAGCATCAGAGATATTTTCCGTGATAGCCTGCTTCTTTTTTGTGGTCACTCAGAGTGTATAAACTAAATTTGCTCTGTACAAATCTATGTTATCACACTGTTTGACAAAAAGCCTACTCCTGATGATAGGCGAACGCCCGAAACCGGTCGATGACCACAAAAAAGAAGCAGGCTATCACGAAAATTATCTCTGAGGAACAATAACGTTATGCTTTCCTTCTTAAATGTACCATTTCAGTATAATATATGTTTTTTTTTTTTTTCGACCTACATAATATTTAATACAAATTAGAATCATTAATAGAATTCCAAATTTGAAGAAATTCGGTTAACCGGAAGTGTGTCTTAATAGAAGAGGCATTATACTAAAACGTTTGTTTACGATTTCCTTTAAACATGGAATGCTAATTTCACAGATAAATTATCGTATTACTTTTATTTGAAATATTTTTCCAAAAAAAAAAACTATTCGGGACAGTTGTGCGGAATTTGTGACGTTAATTTCAAATTTTATCTGTTGTAGTTGGTTCAGTGTTTTTAGAGCGCTCTACTGGGCCATAATATAATCATCACTTCCCTCTCTCTACCTGCCAAAATTTAGTAATAGGTTAGTGCTTATCCACCGCCATCTCTATATTTATGCTAGGACAAATACTTAAAATTTAAGTTTAATGAAAGTTTGTCATTTTATATTTCGTTGTATCAAAAAAGAGGTCAAGAGAAAGTCGCGTGAGTGTTTCACACCAGATTTTTTTCTTTTTTTTTTTTACTTTCTCTTACTCCTAGTAAGGGGAAGTATTGTAATCGTGTCAACTTTTCGATATCGAATTTCACCGGAAATATCCGTTTTGAGGTCCCCTGAGTCCAAAAAAGTGGTTTTTAGCAAATGGTCTGTGTGTCTGTCTGTATGTGTGTGTGTATTGTAACAGCATAGCTCAATAACGAAAAACCGTAGAAAGTTGAAACTTGATATTCCGTTTAGGTATCACCATGGCATCTGACAGTGGGTCATCTATCAAAATTCCTCAACCGGAAGTACTTCATTTATTTTTTTTTTTTTACTTTTTTGCAATTTTCTCAAAAAATGGCTCCAATGATTTTCTTTAAACATGGTATACCAATTACACATACAAAGAGCTACAACTTTTATTTGAAACATTTCTCTGGGAAAATTCAATTAAGGGCAGTTATGGGGGAGGTGGGGTTAGGTTTTCATCTAAAGTGCTATTTCAGTTTTACACAATTCTATCATCTAAATAATGTTAATTAGAATTAAATATGTTGTTGAAATTCCGAGTTTGATAAAAATCGGATGACCGGAAATGCGTTTACTTTACCACTTTACTAAATGATTTTTCCACTTTTTCTCAATTTTCTCAAAAGTGGCTCCAACGATTTTCTTTAAACTTGATATATAAACTAAACATACAAAGAGCTACAACTTTTATTTAAACCATTTTTCTAGGCAAATTCATTTAATGGCACTTTTAGGGAAGGGGTGGGGTTATGTTTTTCTCTAAAGTGCTATCATAGTTGATTATACAATTCTATCATCCAAAAAAAATTAATTAGAAATAAATGGATGGCCAAAATTCAGATTTTCAAGGAAATTAGTTAACCGGAAGTGCGCTTTTACACAAACTATAAAATTTGTCAATTATAATTTTGAGAACTGGAGTAAGAGAAAGTTGTGTGAGTGTTTCACACCAGATTTTTTTTTAATATACTTATAATTGGTAGAATATAAATGGGACTTTTATTTTTGTTGAAACATAACTTTATTTAGAATTAAGACTTTTAAAGTTCACTTTGGTTAAAGTTACACTGTAAAAATCTCTCATTTATAAAAACTAAACCAAGTGAAAAATTAACTAACTTCATTCATTATAACTTTTCAAGTAATAAATCGCCAAAAGAAATTTTACGTTTTAATTTTCTTTCTTTTTTTTTTCAATTATTTTGTTTAAAACAATTAATTCAACTGAATTATTCTTGTAAAATTTATTTTACAATTAAATTATAAAAAATTTTTACATTTGCCTATAATTATCTAAAGCGGCCTCACATGGTCAATAATATTGACAATACTTTAGCGTATTGACAATAATATTGAACGTATAAGGTGAAAAAATTTTATTGACGGTCGGTATTGATAAGAGTATTGATGAAATCCGGATTTTCTGATTTTCATGTATCAATACTGAAAATTTGAGGGGATATTGACAATAATATTTACCGTGTAGAGGCGCCACCAATATTTCCATCAATACTCAGTTCAATAGTTTTATATAACGTTGAAACTAACCTCAAAAACAGTGATAACAATACCTTAACAAAGGTACTTTGGAAAGATTTGTGTATTAAAATAAAACTTCAATCATACATTTTTTTAAAGGTGATTGTAATTTTTTCAAAGTCTTGTACGACATATATAAAGGTTTCACAGGTTTCTATTACAGCTTTGCTGATAGTTGTTGGGGACATTATGACTGAAAATTTGAAGTCTTCAAAATTTCTTCCTGTGGCCAAGTATCTCAGGGTTAAGGCTAATCTTTCACCCTAACACTTATACTTTCTCTCATATTTCTGTTCTGCCTTTTCAAAAATGGTTCAACCATCTGTAACAGTTTGGTAAAGGTAGGTTCATCTATTTGAAAGTAGTTCTTGAAATCTTCAACATCGCAGAAGCTGATTTCTTTCAAAAGTACTAAATGAGAATATTCATCTCTCTTTCTCACCAGTATTTGCGCTTCACTTGACGAGTAGTGCCAAGCGCTAAAATAATAGCTATGCAAGCTTTTGTACGATTATTCATATTTTGAAAGATAAAAACACTAGCAAATAACAGAGTAAAACCACGTAGATTCACTATCCTAGTGGCAGAAGTAGTAAGTACTGAGCAAAAGTATTGACAATAGCATTGATCGTGTAAGGTAGTGAAATATTGAGACTGATTAGCACGAGGATTGATGGTTATATTGTCAATACTGATATTGTCAATATTATTGATCGTATAGAGGCCGCTTAAGAGTTCATTTAAATTTTTTATTTTTTTTTTCAAATATAGTTTGTAACAATGCTGCATGAAATTTTATACATATAATTATTATTTCAATTTGTTTATAGAGAATTAGTTTTGCAAAATGAAATATTTGAACAAAAAAATGCAATGATTCGAGAAATTTTTTGTTTTCAATTAAAAATGGATAATAACATTCCTAATATTAAAAACCATATTAATCGTGATAGAAAAAATTGAAAAATTAAGGAGTTTAAGGGTATTTTTATTTTAAAATCTAATGAAAAAAAGAAATAAATAGATTTATCGTTTTTACATTCTCTTACAGCATTTATGAAGAGAAAGTACTGCTATCATGCCAAATGTTTTTTGTCCAATTGGCCTTTTTGAATATGTGTGTACGTGCCCGAGTAAGTCTGTGTGTTATTTTGCCTGTCTCCTCTCTTTCTCTCTCCTGTGAAATGTATGACAAAGAAAAATAACAGGAAGTTAAAATTTTATATTCCATTTTAATCCTTCTTAGAATCCGAAATGAAGGATCTGGCCAAATTCTTCAACTGAAAATGCAACTTTACAAGTTTTGCGATTTATTTTTGAAAAAAAGGTTCAACAATTCTCAACTTTAACTTCGCATATTAAATATACAAATATGATCAATTTTTCGAGAATAATTGGGTTTCTGCAACTTCAAGCTTTGTTCTAATATTAAGATATATTAAATTTATTACTAAGAATTCTTTGTGTGAAGAAAATGTAGTTTGATGAATGTTTTTTTTATTTTAGTTTTTTTGATATTAAGTGGCTCTAGTGATTTTCATTTAAACTTGAAAAGCTAAGTGCACATGTTACCGGCAAAGTACGAAATCACGCATTGTGTACAATGCGTAGGCATTTCATACATTACCTGAAGACGTAAGGTGTAGTGGAAGAACGAAATGGAAAAATAATAGTTTTGGAAAATAGTTTAGTAAAATAATTTTGTGAAAATTAGCTAGTTCAAATAGTGTATTTTAGTGATGGGGATAGAGCCAGGTACTACAATCTAGGTCAATGCAAACCAAGAGACAAAGGGCAAGAAACAGTTAGGGTAAAACAATAAAACTCCCTCCAGATATACCAGCATTATTTGAAAGGATTTGAACTATAGTGAGGAGACATTCCTTCGAGACAGTCTGAACAGACACTCAAGGAACTCAACATTTGCTTCAGGAATAGCTCTCTTAAACTCAGTGCCAGTGATAGAGACCTAACATTTATTCTAGATTAATAATTGATTAGTTAAGCATAAAATCGCGCAAAACTGAATAAACTATTCAGCAGAGTTGCACTTCGAGTGGTCAGATTTTACCCAAAATTTTCGTGTCAGTGCGAAATATTAAATTTTTAGATTCCTGCAGCTTTTCATTTTTGATATATATATATATATATATATATATACAAAGATTCGCGAAACATTTTTTTCCTCAAAGCGGAACTCAAAACATATATTTCCGGTAAAAACTCAAATTCGAAAATTTGATACGATCGCAATACTTACTCTTACCAGGGTTAACGAAAGAAAGAAAAAAAAGTCTCTTTCAACATGAATTTAAATGAATTTCACAGACAAAGCTTCATTTTCACGGGACTACCACAAGGGGCAATCATGAGTCCTATCCTCTTCAATCTCTACTGCTCGGACATATCTCAACCTACTTTAACGACCCCTAGCTACATACGCCGGATGATAGAATGTTTAGCCTCATCCAACACAGACATCAAAAGAAGCATTACTGATTTACTAGACATCAATAATTGACACTTTATGAAACTGGTTCCAAAAATGGAAACTAAAGATTAAAACCACTCAAAAACAGAACCAAAAATCTTTGCTGTTCGGAGATTTCGGAATGAAGATCTTTGCATGCTGACAATTAAGAACCAGGAAATTCCATGGAAACACAAAGATCAAGTGGTACGCTATCTTGGCGTAATCCTAGATACGAGACTCACCTGGAGACTATATATCAACACTAAATTGCAACAAGCATATAGCCGACGGAAACAGTTATATCCACTTATTAACAGAAATACACCACTTAAACACCACTGAACAGTACTTTTCTACAAGACACTCCTCAGACCACTTCTGACATATGCCTGCCCAGTTTGGAGAAACAGCTAGCAAGCAATACGCTAGCGAAACGATTACAGTCATTTCAAAACAAAGTATTACGGATTGTTGAAAATGTGGCTGGGTCCGCATTGCTGGATAATATCCGGTATTTTATCCGTCGTAGCATGCATATTAGTTATGTTCCTGACCGGTTTCGGATATTCATCCATCGCAGAGCAAATTCACCAAGTTCGTGTAGAGAGTTCACTTCAACGAAATGTTTCTGAAGACTCTGTAGTTTCGTTTAGATGAATATCCGAAACCGGTCAGGAACATAACTAATATGCATACTATGACGGATAAAATACCGGATATTACGGATTGCATTAAACGCTCCTTGGTTTACCAGGGGAACACTCAAATACACAGAGAACTTGGCATATCAGACATTCACACACACAGACGCACACACATATGACAAAACTAACAGACAATTTCTTTTTAATTCTTCAGAAAGTATCTTCTGCGTTGCACTGTCACATAGGTGAGCCTACACTATCCAGAAGAGTGAAAACTAGGCAAGATTTTGTCTTGTATTAAGATCTTGGAGATTTTTATTATTGATCACAATGTGGAAAGCTCTAAGTGAGCTGGCCCATATTTGAATTTGTAAATAAAAAAAAAGGGTAAGGGTTCAGGTATTTATTGATGCAATAATTCTCCTACTAAAAACTAATTAAATTTTTCAAGGTTTCTTTGAAAAAAAAAGTATCTGAAATAGTTTTAAAAGAAAATTGTTAAAAGAAAATTCAAAGTTTCATATAAATTCACGATGTTTGAACTGTTATAAAAACAAAAAAATGCTTTCATTGACTCTAAAATTATAAAGGGAATGCAAAGAAGAAATGATGAATATTGGTTCAATTTAATTCATTTATTGGTAATAAATTACTAAATTACTTTTAATTATGAAACTGAGAAAGGGTTCACAAGCTAAAAACATTTTAAATTTTCATCTGAACTGAAAAATAAGTTAAAAGATAAGAAAATATGTGGAATGGTTTTAGTTAATTAGTATTTGCAAACAATTATTATGGCGAGGAAAGTTTGGTTGAAATATAGCAACATGAGGGCGTAAACAATAAAAATAAAAATTAGGAAACTGAGAGAAAGTAAAAAAAAAATATAGAGTAAGAGAGAAATAGAATTTGTTTGTGAAAAAGGAAAACTATCCCCCACATGAAGAGAAATGGTTTGAACAAAGTAGAAATCGAGGGTTTGTAAAGGCAAGGGCGCGCGTAGTGGGGATATCAGAGATGACGTCACTAGGGCTGAAATACAGGAGTGGGGGCAAGCGGCTTCACTGACGCTTGTGACGCCGTCCTAGCGATATCCTCTATCACACTTCTTACACAACGTTTCTTCTACTTCTTCTTCTTCAATAAAAAAAAATCTTCTTCAAACATCCACCACACGCACTTCTGGGTCTAAGCTTTGGTATGTATGTGTGTTTTATTTTTTTTTTTTCCACTCACTTACTCTTCGTAATTTCTCTTAGTGTCAGTTGTCTCTTTATACTTTTATAAATACAACCCTGCACGCTTTGACATTTTCTACTATTTTTATTTTCTTTTGTTCATCTTCTACCTGCTATTGCTAACCCTGCCAGGCTACACTCCAATGAGTAGTAAAGCCTGTAGAATGATACAACCTACAGACTAGGGATGATTAGTAGTACTACATCAGCTGTTTAACGACTTCCCCACCTTCTCACTCTCTTTCTCTTGGCACTTCCATTCCACCAATTCTCTCTTTCATCTTAAATCTTTTTTAATGTAAACATTTCAGTATTCATACATATTCTATGTCACAGAATAAACTTTACAGCTGCGTTTTCATTAAAAAAAAAACTTGTAATACTCCATATAATAACAACACTTTCTATATAATATTATATTAACGATATGTCTGTATATTTCTTTATTAAAAAAACAAAAAAAAAACAGGTCAAAAGGCCATGATGCACTTCCCCCAACACACTGCATTACTATTTTAATAATTCACCATACCATTTCAAAAAACCACAGAGATGGTAAATTAGTCCAACCATTTTGTGTAATCAAAAATTTAAACGCTCTGAAAATAGTTTATCATTTCTGTTTTTTATAGCTTTTTGTTTTTTTTAAATGTTGACCACCTCAAAATGCTTTTTAAAAATAATAAAACAAATTCTTCAGAATTATTATGATAACCTCTTCTCATTCTTAAATCAATTTATAATGTTATTTTTTAATAACTAAATTTAACTCAAATTTCATATTTTGTTTTCATTACTTTTGTGATGCTAAGCTATATACAGTTAGTGATGAAATAAATCTTGAATTGTATTAAATTGGCATTTTATAAGAAAACTTATCAAATCTCTAAAGTTTTACTAGATTCAAAGAAAAATCTGGTTTGAAACACTCAAACAAATTACACTTATTGCAGTTTACAAAAAGTTTGTAACTGACAAATTTTATAGTTAGTATACCCAGATTTAATGAAATTCATCGGTGTTTTTGGGGAGAAAATTTGTGCAAAACTGAAAAAAAGTGATTAGTAAAAATGCACTTCCGGTTTACTAATTTTCTTGAAACTCGGAATTTTAGTAAACTATTTATTTTTAATTTTGTTTAGATTTGTTGAATTGTATAATCTCAACTAAGATAACACTTTAGAGGCAATCATAACCAACCCCTCCCACCGAAAGTCTCCTTAAATAAGTTTACCCGTAGAAATGTTTTGAAAAATAAAATATGTAGCTCACATTATATTCTGTAAGAGCACTTAGTTCAAAGAAAATCGTTGGGGGGGCCGTTCAAGAAGGAAACGCACTTTTAGTCATCATATTTAATTCTAATTAACATTATTTAGATGATAGAATTCTGTAATAAACTGAAATAATAGCACTTTATAAAGAAACCAACCATAACCCTACCACTCCCCCAAAAGTGCCCTTAAATGAATTTTTCTGGAGAAATGTTTCAAATAAAAGTTGTAGTTCTTTGTATGTGTAGTTGATATACCAAGTTTGAAGAAAATCGTTGGAGCTATTTTTGAGAAAATCGCAAAAAAGTAAAAAAAACCATTCAGTAAAGTGGTACTTCCGGATCCCATGGTGATATTTAAACGGAATATCAAGTCTGAACTTTTTACGATTTTTCGTTTCTGCTGTTCACTCACAGACACAGACCAGTTTCTCAAAACGTGTATTTCCGGTGAAAACTCGATATCGAAAATTTTGTACGATTACAATACTTCCTCTTACTGTGAGAAAAGTAAGAGGAAGTAAAAATTTTGTATTTTGATTGATCTGTTTCCAAAAAAACTTAATCTTCGTGTACACTTGCGTGGGTCACCAAATCTGTGCTTTCGTAACAATTTTTTATTTACTTTATCTTCTAGTAAGAGAGGAAGTATTATGATCGTGTCAAATTTTTAAAATTGAGTTTTCATCGGAAATACACGTTTTGAGGTCCTCTGAGTGAGAAAAAAAAATGTTTCTAGCGAATGGTCTATGTATATGTCTGTGTATGTGTAATCAAATAACTAAATATAACAGGAAGCTCAAAACTTGGTCTTCCGTTTAGGTATACTATCATCAAAATCTGACACGAACGTTTCAGGCAAAATCCATGAACCATGAAGTTTGGATTTTCTGATTTTTTTTTTTCAGTTTTTTGCGACTTTCTTGAATTCGGCTCCTCAGATTGTTTTTTTCTTTTTCTGTGTGAACAGTAGCGTTTAGCTCTCTCCTCTAAAGTACCACTTCAATAAAAGGTTTGGTTCAGAATAGATTGTTGAGCTTTTTTTGGGGGGGAATTTTCTCGAAAACACTTGGTTCCTTTTAATCTGTGACTAGCTCTGAAAATGGATGGCGCTGTAGCGTCGTGCCTTTACTCTGCCGTCAATGACAAAAGTAGTTAGTTAATGAGCTGTGTGTTAATTAATGTTGTGTTTTTTTTTAATTGCGATATTGTTAATTATATAGCTTGTTTCATACTACTATTATGTCTTGACGAGTAAGAGGGTCGCAGCGATGAGCGCAGAAGTGTCTGGGCGAGAGCTCGCCTAGAGCCACGCTGGTGCAAATCTTGGTGGTAGTAACAAAAATTCATCTCTTTATTTGCAACATTTTCTTGTAAAAAAATCAATTTTAGCATAGTTGTGCGGAATTTTGTCCCGTTAAATTTCAAATGTTAAATGGGGATATGTTTAATAAAGTTTGCGCTCTCTTGTAGATTACAATGTTACCACTTTTATACCTGCCTGAGTACGTGTACTTGTCCCGCACCGCCTCTATATATATGTTAGCAAGATAAAATTGGGGTGGTTCATCGGGGAGGTGTGTGTGGCAAGTTCTCAAGAGTCAAATAGGTACCTTTTTTATAAAGAGCTTAATATTCAAGCTTGCCTATTCTCGTTTTCAAGTCAGTCTACAGCAGCCCTAAATTCAAAAGCATTTAGGATGAGATGTGAACTCCTCTATTTGAACTACACCCCTTGGGTTGATAGACCTGTTGAGTTGTGTTCGCTGTGTAGTATGAAGGCAAGAGAGGATATGGTTCATTTTTTGGCTATATGTCCTATTTTGGCGGAATTTAGAGTGCGGCACCTTGGTGTCCCTTAATTAACTATATCTAATTTAAGGAAGCTTTTGAATTCTACTAACTGCCAAAATCTAATTCATAACGCTCGCTCTGCCTGGTTGTTCAGATATCAACTTATACTGGAATTTAATTATTAAGTTATTATTATTTATTTTAATGGTTTATGTATATATTTTTTGAATTTGTAACTGTGTAGCGCTCAATTTCCGGCTGACGGATTGCCAAGCCGTATATGCTTTTGTTTGTTCTATTTGTAATGTATGTACATATTTCTGTTTAATAAAGTGTATTATTATTATTACTATTATTATTATAGTTAGCACAAATTAGTAAAATTTCTCATCTTATACACAATTGTATTAAACAGCGTAAGAGAAAGTGGTATGAATACTGTTTCTGTTGAATTTTAAACATTATAACTGGATTAGAGAGAAAAAATTAATTACTTCTGTCCCCCTACAATATCCAAATAGTCAAATAAAATTAATTTTCTTAATTATACATAACAAAAATTCTTTTTTACATTTTCTAGACAATTTAACACATGTTGATCCAATTAGAAATATAATTAAATTTAAACAATAACTTCTTTCTAAAACTAAACTAAAAGTAAATACAATTAAGGAATTACTAATATAATCTTATTTAAAGAAGTGGCCAGTTTTCCAAGAATTTCTATGTTTTCCCCTTTTCTTTCAGATTCTAACGATTTATTAAATTGATTTTAATAAAGTATTAATAATTTTTATGGCTTCGGTTTTTTTTTTCTCAAAACAGGAAACTGTAATCTATGAAATTTTCATTTCTTTTTTAAATTAATTCACTAAAAAAACCAAAAAGAGACCATTTACCTTTTGTAGGCTATATAGTTAAGAATTATTTGATGTTGGATGAAAGGAAAAAAAAAAATCACGTGCTGCACGCAAAGAGGCATATATATATATATATATATATATATATATATATATATATAGTAATCCTAGAGCAAAGAAGGTATCACCACTAACCATCAGTATTTCAAAGGGTCCAAATATAATAAATTTCCTAATTACCAATTACAAAGTTTGTACACATTATATTCTCCTATATTTTATTTAGGAAATTATTATACAAATTTGAAATACAATTAAATTTAATTAAATAATAGAAATCACACACACTAACACACAAGTATATATAAATATATAAAAATAAAAGGTGCTGAAATGTATGGTAGTTGAAAAATTTCTTTTTTACTTCCTACCGGAACAAATAGTGCAATCGTATTGATTTTTCGGTTTTTCTAAGTTTCCGCTGAAAATAGTTTTTCTTTCAAAATTATTTTTTTGGACAACGAAGTTACAGAATCGGCACATCGCGTCCTCTGGACTAGTTGGTACATGTACCGGCTTCTGCCTCCAATGCCTCATTAGTAAACCCACTATTATCTTTATAAATCTTCCGGCTATGGTTATACACAGCTTATGTACACATGCTGTTGTTGACGGCAGAGTATCGACTCGACGCTACAGCATCATGCAGGACTAGTTATGCTAGGAGTTCGCCTAAATTTTGGGATTTTTAGATAAACAGTGTTTTATCAAAACATTGAACCACTGTGTAGATTGATTTTTACACTGTATAGGTGTATTAAGAGAAACTGATGATTGGCCTTGCCCACACAACACAGAGCTAGAAAATATCAGAGATTTTCTCGCTGATATCCCTGCTTCATTTTCATCGACCAATTTTTGGGACTTCGTCAATCTGCTTGTGATAAGCAGCTTAATGTCACAACTTGCAAATAGCAAAATTTAGTTTAAATGCTGTGCGCAAGTCTGTGACATCATCACCCGGGTTTATCAACCGGGTTTATCAAGACATCTTTGGAGATTGACGATGACCACAAACTCAAGTGGGAGGAAAATTGTTGACAAAAATATTCTGAAGATCCATTAAGAGATTTTATAATCGATATCCAAGAAAGAAAATGTAATAGCAGATTTTATAATTAATTGTTAATTTTTTTTCTTCTTCTCCTTGGCTTCCTGCCTGTGCAGATTAGCCAGATTCTCCGCCCAGGTTTCTTGAGGTTTTCATCGGCGTTTTAGCGGCGGCTGAACGTAAACAAGACATTGTTCTATTTATACTATTTGCTTTTTATTTTCATAGTGTCATTTTGTTTTTATTTATAAAATTGAAAATAATAAATCCCTTGAGTTAGCAGGAAATTGCCTACGCTGATGACCTGGTTTTGGTAATTGGCGGTCACAGCCGGGCGCAGTTGGAGGCAAACGCCTCCACTACCATGGAAAGATTGACTACATGGTGCGCCGCAAACAATTTGAATATTTCTCCTGAAAAGACAGTTGCGATGTTGTTTAAAGGTAGGCTTGGTTTAACCCGGCAGCCGGTTGTTTACTTTGGCGGTCGGAGACTGAGTTGGGTTCAGCAGGTTAAATACTTAGGTGTTATTTTAGACTGCAAGTTGAGTTTTATTCCCCATATTAAAGAAATAAGAAGGAAGTCTAAAACGCTTACAAGGCAGCTTAGGCACGTTACTCGTAAGGACTGGGGTCTTAAGAAGAGTACTGTCAAAATAATGTATAGAGGCATATTACTCGCGCAGGTGCTGTACTGCTGTTCCCTATGGGCCCATAAAGTTAGTGGTTCGGTTTTTCAGAGACATGTCTCTGCGACCCAAAGGTCTATTTTGCTACTTATGGGTAGTTTTAGTCGCACAGTGTCAACCGAGGCTTTGCAAGTTCTGACAGGTTGTCTTCCCCTGGACTTAGAGATTATTCAAGCGGCCTTAAAATATTTCTTGAGAAAAGGTGAAACGGTGAGCCTGGGTGGCATAACTGTGGAACCTTTCCCAGAGGTGGACGCTAGCAATGATTATATGATTTGGCTGAGAAATAGTAGGATAACAAAAATTAAACAGGATCTTTTGGACATATGGAAAGCCCGCTGGGCGAGTTCTGCGAAGGGAAGGACAACTTATAGGTATCTTCCGGACGCGACGGCTGGTCATAGAATAGTCCCAACGGATTTTTCATATGCTGTCTCCAGACTTGTAACCAGGCATGGGCAGATAAATGAAAGTGGTTTAGAATGGGGCTGGTGAGTGAGGGTCGATGTCGCTGTGGCGAAGAGGAGGCCGCTCTACACATAGTTTTAGACTGTGAGCTCTATGAAGATCTCCGCACAAACTTGTGGCGAGGAATTGGATTTCATGTAAACCTTAGCAATGACACTCTGCCCTTGCTTCTGGAAAATGAGACGGCATATAATGCCTTCAAAATGTTTGCGGAATCTGCTCTGTCGCAGCGTATGTCCTGGGGTCTTTCACTTGGATAGGCGGAGTGAATGTTTTGTGTGATAGTAATTTATTGCTTGTCTGTAGTCTGTGTGCGTTAGATTCGGGTAGCTGTAGAATTTTAGATGATCTCTCAGGAACATCAAGTACTTAGAGGTTCCTTAGGTTAGTCTTGTATGGATGTGCTAGGTATGACTGTATTTATTGACTGTGTGAGGTTTGTATGTGTACTAGGTTATATTGTGGTTAGTCTAGGATGCTTTAGATTTTATGTTCGCTTATGTGCACTTTGGAGTGGCCATCCCTCGTTTATTTAGTGATTATTTTTATATAGAAACAGTGATGAGCGCGAGCTTAGGTACGCCCTATAGTGTATTTTGATAAAAAAATAAATAAATAAATTGTTACTTTATAGTGCAAGATCTGCTACCTGTAGAGTTCATCTACAATCTTATACTGCTTGTTGTTTTTAAGAAAAGTCAATTTTGACATGCGCCGGAATTCGTAAAGATGAAAGTAACGTTAGAAGGAGGGCTGTAGATCCAAATCAAGTACGATATATGAGATCTAGTAGGGTAACGATCTAAAACGGTCATTTTTTTTTCATTTTTTTTTTATAAACCCCATTATTACAGACCTGTGGACATATTTTCTTCAAAATTAAAATTTTTACTATTGGTTTAAACTCTACACGTGGTGAAGAATATTGATGATTTCAGAAATACGTTTTACCTGACTGTGGTGGCAACATTGATTGACGGCTCTTCTATCTCCTTGCCCCCACAAAAACTTGCAATGACAGTTTAAAGTTAGCAATTGTTGATGGGAAAAATATTTAAAAAAAAAAAAAAAATCTAGTGTGAAACACTCACACAACTTTCTCTTACTCCAGTTTTCGCAAAATTGCGATTGACAATTTTATAGTTTTATGAAGCTCGTCGGAGTTTTTATGAAGAAAATCGCAAACATTGAAAAATACTTCCTAACACACTTTCGGTCATTCGATTTTTTTCAAACTCGGAATTTCAATAACATATTTAATTGTAATTAATATTATTTAGATGATAGAATTGTGTAATAAACTGAAATAGCACTTTAGAGGAAACCGTAATACCCTCCTCTCCCATAAAGTGCCCTTAAATGAATTTTCCAGGAGAAATGTTTGAAATAAAAGTTGTAGCTCTTTGTATGTGTAGTTGTTGTATCATGTTTCAAGAAAATCGTTGGAGGCATTTTTGAAGAAATCGCAAAAAAAAAAAAAAAAAAAAAAAAAAAAAAAACAACTAATAAAGTGATACTTCCGGTTGAGGAATTTTGACAGATAACCTACTGTCGGATCCCATGGTGATTCCTAAACGGAATATCAAGTTTCAACTTCTTATGGTTTTTCGTTTTTGATCTATGCTGTTCACATATACATAGCCAGAGATAGACCACTTTTTCCTAAAAACCACTTTATTGGGCTCAGGGGACCCTAATAAAACGGATATTTCCGATGATTACTCGATATCAAGAATTAACACGATTACAAGACTTCCTCTTGCTAGGAGTAAGAGAACGTAATAATAGGTTTAAATATGTGTGCAATTAGCGCAATTTAATGAAAGTCTTTGACGCTGTTTTGGGAGTAAGTTTCAAAAAAAAAAAAATCCAGGAGCTTATTCAGTAAAGTTGCACTTCTATTAATCGATTTTCCACAATTTGAAGAGTGGTAGCACTGCATGGAGGCATAATTTACTTTAATATTACGTAGTTGGTAAACTTGTCGCATATTGTACCGAGGAGACTGTTCAGAAGGAAACTTAACATTGTAAAAATCTATTTCCTGAAACCGGTTTCATACTAATCCTTTCTTTTCGTAATCATAAACGAAGTTTAATTAATATCTATTGAAGCTATTTCTTGTGAAAATTTGTGCAAAATTAAAAAAAAAAAAAATCAATAAATTCGCACGCACATCCGGTTGACAGTTTTTGACCAAGACTTTCGTGTCAGATGCTAAACGGTATATCATTTTTGAGTTTTTTGTGCGATCTTTTTTTGTTTTTTGAGATATTTTATCCACACTGAGATCATTTAGAAATCTCGCTCAGATTAAATCGTTCAGAAGATCACAAAACTGAATTTTTGAAAATTGTTACGCAATAGCAAGATTCTTCTCACAGTAGGGAAAGTAATAATCTAAGGCGTTTGCCGCTAAGCTCTTTAAAAAAAAAAATTTTGGTGTGAAACAATCACACAACTTTCTCTTACTCCTGTTCTCAAAATTATAATTGACAAATGTTATAGTTTGTGCAACAAATTTAACGAAATTCGACGAAAACTGAAAAAACTGTTTAGCAAAAGCGCACTTCCGGCTTACTAATTTTCTTAAAACTTGGAATTTTGGCCATCTATTTATTTCTAATTAATTTTGTTTGGATGATAGAATTGTATAATCAATTGTGATAGCACTTTAGAGAAAAACATAACCCCATCCCTCCCCTAAAACTGCCCTTAAATGAGTTCCCTAAAGAAATGTTTTTAATAAAAGATGTATATCTTTGCATGTTTAGTTAATATACGAAATTTCAAGAAAATCGTCGGAGCCATTTTTGAGAAAATGGCGAAAAAGTGAAAAAATTATTTAGTAAAGTGTTAAAACAAACGCACTTTCGGTTATCCGATTTTTTTGAAATTCGGAATTTCAACAACATATTTAATTCTAATTAACATTATTTAGATGACAGAATTGTAATAAACTGAAATAGCAGTTAAGATGAAAACCTAACCCCTTCTCTTCCCCAGAAGTGCTCTTAAATGAATTTTCCCGGAGAAATGTTTCAAATAAAAGTTGTAGCTCTTTGTATGTGTAGTTGATGTACCAAGTTTAAAGAAAATCGACGGAGCCATTTTTGAGAAAATTGCAAAAACGTAACAAAAAAAAACTAATTAAGTGGTACTTTCGGTTGAGGGAATTTTGACAGGTAACGCACCGTCAGATCCCATGGTGATACCTAACCGTTATATCATGATTCAACTTTGTACGATTTTTCGTTTTTGAGCTATCCTATTCACACACACACACATACACACAGACCATTTGCTAAAAACCACTTTTTTGGACTCAGGGGACCTCAAAACGGATATTTCCGGTGAAAACTCGGTATCGAGAATTTGACACGATTACTTAGGAGTAAGAGAAATTAAAACATCTTCTACATTATTGCTCACTCTTCTATTAAATTAGTGATGATTATATTATACAATTATTATATAATTATTGCTTACTTTTTTTATAGCTTTAGGGAAATCTTGCGATTGTGACAGATTTGTAAAAATGAAACAATGAATTTTTACCTAAAATGTGCTTTTAAGTTCTCCCTAAGTTCGAAAATTAGGGCCTCATCTGAGAGGCGGCAGTGAATCTAGGGCATCACTTTCAAGAGCTCAAAAACTATAAAAACATTAAATAAATGTTTCTGGACAAAGCTACAAGGGAAATAAACGGCTCTAAAAGCTCAAAAGGTTCTTTAATGGTACATCAAAGTGTAGAAAACAGTTTTACGAGTTATACATTGTACAAACAGAGTTTGAGAAATACTTTTGTTCGTGTTCCAATTATGCTGAATGTGAAAAGATAAGAATATAAAGTTTTAGTATAATGGCCGAAGTTCTAACTGTAAATATGGCGGTCTAGAACTAGCCGGAGAATACTTTAATGAAAAATGAAAAATATTATCAGTTTCACAACAGAATTTTTATTTTCTCTTAGTGTTTTAAATCACCCTAGGGAAGCGTGGACTATACTACTTCCTCAGTGGGCCTTCTCCAACTGGTCCAGTCATTCTAACATCATATGCACACACACACACTCTTCCTTATACATTACATATGTACGTACAAATATCGACAGTCCAAGGAAGCCATAGTGGATTTTCTCTACATCTTTTTAACCCCACTCATTTATACATTAGTTGCTGTTAGAGGAAAATTACTTCAATTGTATCAAATTTTTCAAATTAGTTTTCACTGGAAGTAATGTTTTGAAGCCACTGAATGCGAAATAAATATTTTAAAAAGATATCGGTTTATCTATTAACAAAATACCTAGCAAACAATAAATGCCAGGAAATCCAAACTTCTGATTCTATTCATGTACTACACCGGATGTAGGATCCGGATGCTAAAGTTTCAGCAACAATCCGTTCCTGAACAAACCGGAAGACTGATGAATAACTTCCTGACAAAAACTTGAATAGAATTTTCCAGTTTTTCGTAATTTTTATTGAAATTGGTTTCAATTATTTTCTATAAACTACACACATATAGCTTTATAAGTTTTATTTGAATCCTTTTACCGGGAAAATTGTTTTAGCGATCCTAGAGGAAAAGCAAGTTAAAATCTCTATACATAAAAATTCAACAACCGTATGTTTGTGGTAGCAAAACTCGAAAAGTAGTCTTCATAGATTGACTTGAAATTTTTACACAACGTTGCATTTCTATATAAGAGTGTTTATATATACTTTATACTCCGAAGTTCCCATGGAAACGGGAAATTCCGAGCGTTTTGCGGAGTTGGCAGAAATAGACTCAGAACTTTTAAGCACCTCTATTCCGAACTTCCCACGGAAACGGGAAATTCCGAGCTGAAATCCGTTTAGACGGTCATATTAGGTTAGCACTTGCTTCTTCAGGTATTGCTGCTACGTTGATGGAAGGTGATAGAACAGTGCATTCAGCTCTTAAACTGTCTATTAACACGCACTTCACAGAAAACCCAACATGTAACTTTTCTGAAACATCAGGAGTGGAAAAGGTTCTTGGGACGTGCAAAATCATTCTTTGGAGTGTACAATGGCTCATAAGAAGTTATTGGAAGCATTAGACCATACATTGAAAGACTTGCGAAAGGTTCCATTTGGTGGAGCATTGGTGTTACTATCCGGTGACTTCAGGCAAACGCTTCCAGTGATACTATGCTCAACACCAGCTGATGAATTGCATGCCTGCTTGAAATATTCAACTCTTTGGAGCACAGTAAAAAAAAAAAATTCATTTAACAACGAATATGCGAAATCAACTTCAAAACGATCCAATAGCTGCCATATTTTCAAGACAATTACTCGAACTCGGTTACGGCACTGTTCCTACAAATCCAAAAACGGGAAAAATCACTTTCCCATCTAATTTCTGCAACATTGTACATTCAAAAGAAAATTTAGTAGACAAGGTATTCCATAGCATCGGAACAAATTATCAAAATCACGCTTGGTTAAGCGGAAGAGCCATTCTAGCGGCTAAAAATGTCGACGTACTCGATAAGAACATCATTCTAAACAGAATCGCAGGTGAAACAGTGACTCCATGAGGGACCAAAGTGAAATAGTGAATTTTCCAAAGGAATTTCTTTATTCACTCGATGTTCCCGGATTACCGTCTCACATTCTAAATTTGAAAATTGGAGTGCCAATTATATTACTCCGAAACATCAATCAGCCAAAGTTATTGAATGTACACGATTAGTAGTAAAAAAATTGATGAATAATCAAATTGAAGCAACAATTCTCATTGGACCTCATAAGGTGAAGACGTACTACTTTCACGAATACCACTCCTTCCGACAGATACCAACTCCTTCAAGTTCAAACAACTTCAATTTCCAACAGGCCTTGCGTTCGCTATGACTATCAATAAAGGCACAAGGACAATCTTTGCAATTATACGGTTTGAATTTAGAAAACGAATGCTTCTCTCATGGGCAATTATATGTCGCATGCTCCAGACTCGGTAAACCATTATGATCTTTATGTTAATGCAGAAAAACGGGCAAACAAAAAATGTAGTCCATTCACTAGCTTTACAATAAAAGAAGACTTTCAGTTAAAAATATTTTTTCTTTCTTTCCTTTCAGTTCACAGCAACGCAAAGTAGGGTATTAAATTGAACTATGTATTTTTTTGCTGAATCTATGTGAACTGTAATACTTCTGTTTACTTCCCTAAAAATCAGACTAAGCCACAGCGAAGCGTGGCCGGGTTTAGCTAGTTTCATTATGTTATTCAGTGCAATGTACAATTCTACCATCTATATAATACTGAGGTAAATTGAATGCATTCCTGCCATTCTAAGAGTGAAAAAAATATATGGACGAAAACTAAAGAGAATCGATTTTAAAAAGTTTTTGAGGATCGCTGCTGTTAGGATTAGCTCTAAACTGTTTAGTTTTGTTGTGATTAATAGAATCGGTGCCTAAATAGTCTAAATCAACATTTTTGAAATTGAATTTTCAGAAAAAATACACAGGAAATACAAGTTTCGAAACTCCTTGAGGACGAAAAAAACCTTTTTTTAGCGTGAATAAAATTTCTAAAAAACGAAAAATCGCAGAAAGCTCGAAACTTGTATTTGGTTTTGGTACTACCACTGCATCTGACATGAAGGTTTCGAACAAAATCCATCAACCGGAAGTGGGACTTTACTGCATGATTATTCTCAGCTTTTTGCGATTTTCTGAGTTCTAGGTTCTGGAGGGGGGGGGGACTGTAGCTTTCTTGTAAAGTATGACTTCACTTCACTGTACTATCTCACTTCTATAATGTTATTAATGTAGGTTAGAACTATTGTTTGTATTCCAGATTTAAAAAAAAATCATCTCTTATCCGAAGTGTGACTTAAATTATTACCGAAGTATGAGAATAAATTATTAGAATTTTCTCGAAACCATTAAAAACTTAACTTAGATTGCTAACTCCATAGAAATACTAGTATCACTTCTAATTTGCTCGCTAGGGGTATCATCTGATGCATGCAATTACTTAGGGAGAAGCGATCCCACGGGTTACCACAGCTCAGTACTCCATGCACTTCGTCAGAACAGTACACAATACACTTAAACTACATATACTCTACACCCTACAGACAAGGACAAACACAGTACATAAACTAAGGTCTCCGTCCCTAGTTAAATGGCGAAAGCCCCTCGGGATAAGGTAGGGATTAGCTCAATGGTAGCGCGCTGGACTAGCAAGGCGGAGGTTCCGGGTTCGAATCCAGCTTGCTGCCCTTAGAATTTTTCTTCCTAGGAGCCTCTACAACTCACTGGCCGGTGAAGGGCAGTGTTGTCTGTAGCTAGTGAACGCTGCTTGGAGCCCGGCTGTGCTTTGTAGAAGGCTCCGGGGAGCACAATAGATCTTACAGGTCGCAGTGCAATAATCCCCTACAACAATCTAATCTAATCTAATCACTTCTAATTGAAACAATTTTCGAAAGAAATCTTTTTAGGGGGTTCCCATGGAATTGTGGCTTTCAATTTCCAATTTCAATCCCGCTTCTTACAGGATTACAATGTAATTACATTAAAACGACATCTGACCCAATAGTGCCTATTGCATTGGATTAATATTGACTTGCATTTCGCTTAATACTCTTTTGCTTCCTTCTCTACAATAAAATGAAAATTCTGAATTTTTTCTTTGTAGCTCATTTTTTTTTTGACTAATTTTCCTAGGTATTTTATAAATTATCAAATCGTGCAATAAAAACTTTTTGTAAAAAAGAATACACAAATCAAATTATTCCAACACACTATTTATTGTTTTATATTAATTAATGTGAGCTATAAAGAAAAAAAAAACACAGAATTTTCATTCAATTGTCGAGAAAGAAAGCAAATGAGTATTAGGCGGAAATACAAGTCAATGTAAGTCCGCCATTTTGTATTTGGACGTTTATACTAATGGAACAAAATAAAAATTGATGTTAAACACCCACAAAAATTTCTCAAAGGAATTCATAATACTCAGTTGAAAAAAAAAAACATTCTGTAAAAAATATCCATTTTTACTGTCTCTCACTCCTGTTAAGAGGAGGTATTTATTGTAATCGTGTCAAATTTTCCATGTCGAATTTTCACGGGAAATACACGTTTTGAGGTTCCCTGAGTCCAAAAAATTGGTTTTTGTGTACGTGTCTATGTGAAAAGCATAGTTAAAAAAAAAAAAAAAATCCTATTAAGTTCAAACTTGATATTCCGTTTAGGTATCACCATGGGATTCGAGTTATCTGTCCAAATTCCTTTACCGGAAGTACCACATTACTGAATAGTTTTTTTTACACTTTTTTATGATTATTTCGTAAAAATGGTCCCACAATTTTCATTAAACTTGGTATATCAATTTTCGCTTACCTTAAGCTATCATTTTTGCAACTTAAAACTTGATATTCCATTTAGGTATCACCATGGAATCTGACAGTAGGTTATCTGTCAAAATTCCTCAACCGGAAGTAACACTTTACTAGTTGTGGTTTTTTTTTTACTATTTTGCGATTTTTCTCAGAAATGACTCCAACGATTTTCTTCAAACTTGGTATATCAACAATACATACAAACAGCTATAACTTTTATTTGAAATATTTCAGTTTATTCTGCCATCTAATAAATGTTAATTAGAATTAAATATGTTGTTGAAATTCCGTGTTAAAATCGGATAACCGGAAGTGCCTTTACTTTACCACTTTAGTAAATAATTTTTTCACTTTTTCTCGACTTTCTCAAAAATGGGTCCGACAATTTTTCTTGAAACTTCATATATAAACTAAACATACAAAGATCTACAATTTTTATTTCAAACATTTCACTGTAAAAATTCATTTAAGGCTGGTTTTGGCGGAAAAAAATGGGGTGTTATGTTTTCACATAAAGTGTTATTTCCGTTTGTTATAGGAAGTTTATTATAGGATTATACTATCATCCAAATAATCTTAATTATAATTAAATATTTTGCCAAAATTCCGAGTTTAAAAAAAATGGTTTAACCGGAAGTGTTTTTTTTTACTGAACAGATTTTTCACTTTTACTTTGTTTTTCTCCATAAAAATACCGACAAATTTCTTTAAATACTAACCATGATTCTCCTAATCATCTATGAGTTTTGTTTGAAACTTTTTTCGAAGAAAGTTTATTTATTGAAGTTTTAATGGAGAGGGAGAAGCTATGCTTACGTCACGTTATTAAGTTTAGATTCTCGCAATGATATAGAATTGAACCAAGCAAACATTTCGTAAAAATTATTATAAGTTTGAAAGATAAATTTATCAATTATAAAGTTATATAACATCTCAGTAAGAGCAAGCCATGTGAGAGTTTCACGCCAGGATTTTTTTTATTTTTTGTTGAAGTTCCTTTTAATTTATTTCATTAACCTTTCCAAAACGAAGTTAATTCCAACCTTCTTAAATGATTTAAATATGAACTCTATCATTCTAAAAAGAGGAGATGATAAATTATTTAAATTTAATTAACTGTGACTGAAACGAGAGATGAAATAAATACCGTTTTCACTTCTTCTTTAAAAAAAAAAAAAAAAAAACAAAAAAAAAAAAAAAAAAAAAAAAAAAAAAAAAACAAAAAAAAAAAAAAAAAAAAAAAAAAAAAAAAAAAAAAAAAAAAAAAAAAAAAAAAAAAAAAAAAAAAAAAAAAGCCAGAGAATGACAAGCAAAAGTGCGTGTTCTCTTATAAAAAGAGGATTGGCCATATTTATCTCTGAATATTCTCTTCTATTTATTTACTAAAAGTATATAACAATAGGTTTAAAATAAAGTAAATATGACGACAGTATGGTAAAATAAAATAAAAAAAATCTAGTGTGAAACACTCACACAACTATCTCTTACTCTAGTTTTAAAAATTATAATTGACAAATTTTATAATTAGTGTAACAAATTTAATGAAATTCATCGAAAACTGAAAAAAAAAAAAACTGTTCAGTAAAAGCGCACTTCCGGTTTACTAATTTTCCCTGAAACTCGGAATTTTGGTCATCTATTTATTTCTAATTATGTTTTATTGGATTATAGAATTGTATGATCAACTATGATAGCACTTTTGAGAAAAACCTAACCCATCCCCATCCCTAAAAGTGCCCTTAAATGAATTTTCCCAGAGAAATGTTTTAATTAAAAATTGTAGATCTTTGTATGTTTAGTTTATATAAGAAGTTTCAAGAAAATCGTCTGAGCCATTTTTGAGAAAATCACGAAAAAGTGAAAAAAAATCATTTAGTAAAGTGGTAAAGTAAAGACACTTCCGGTGATCCGATTTTAACTCGGAATTTCAACAACATATTTAATTCTATTAACAATTAGATTAACAATTAATTAACATTATTAGATGGCAGAATAAACTGAAATGTTTCAAATAGCTGTTTGTATGTTTAGTTGTTATAACTAAGTTTGAAGAAAATCGTTGGAGTCATTTTTGAGAAAATTGCATAATAGAAAAAAAAAAAAAAAAACTAGTAAGGTGGTACTTCCGGTTGAGGAATTTTGGCAGATAACCTACTGTCAGATTGTATGGTGATACCTAAACGGTATATTAACTTTGAACTTTCTACGGTTTTTCGTTTTTGAGCTATGCTGTTCACATACATACATACATACATACATACACACACACACACACACATATACACACTCACTCACAGACCATTTGCTAAAAACCACCTTTTCGGACTCAGGGGACCTCAAAACGGATATTTCCAGTGAATACTAGATATCGATAATTTGACGCGATTACAATACTTCCTCTTAGTGAGAGAAAGAAAAAAATAGTTTCAGTTGAACCGAAATAATTCTTTATTATCTTTATATTTAATAATAAATTTTTTTTATTTTATTGAAAGCTATTAAAAGCAAATTATATAGAAAATAATAAAAATAATAATAATGTATATTTCTTTTAGATATTTATGCGTAATACAAGCCGTCGTAATATTATTACAAATGACATGACAAGATCATTTTTCAATGTTAATGTAATCCTGTCATACTGTAGGAGAAATAGGCTACCGCCAGTGATAAATTCAACATAAAAACTTTATATCCTATAGATCTGTACCATAAATGTCTATTAAAAGGAAGTAATACTTATAAAATTTAGATATATGGTAGCATGTTTACTTATTCTAACTACTGTTAGAGGGAGTATTGCAATCATGCCAGATTTTTGAATTGAGTTTTCATCGGAAATACTCGTTTTGAGGTCCCCTGAGTCAAAAAAAGTGGTTTTTAGAAAATGGTCTGTGTGTGTGTGTGTTTGTGTGTGAAAAGAATATCTCAGAAACGAAAAGTTGCAGGAAGTTCCGTTTAGAAACTACCATTGCATCAGACACGAAGATTTCGTGTAAAATCCTTTTCTTTTTTTAACTCTTTATTTGAAATTTACAACTGTAAATAATTTTACAATAAGTAAATAAGCTAAGAAATCATTACAATGACTTACTTGATTGACTTGATTGGTAGTCATCCAGTGATGACTACCACTATCTGTTTAAAAGGTCGCGAGGCCAACGGCGCTTTAAGCGTCGTAGAGGATTTCCAGGGAGGGAATGTGAGGTGAGGGCTTGGGCTAAAGAATTAGTGCGTGATAGGAGCTTGTTGTGGAATCTGTTATAAAGGGTATTAGCCACAGTGTTGACAAAAGGAATATTGAGACCCGTGTGGAGGGTTAGGTTGGATACAAAGAAAGGACTGTTAGTAATGTGGCGCAGGATTTTGGATTGGATGGTTTGGATGCGGTTCAGATTAGAACGCTTGGCAGTTCCGTACACTTCCAGGCCGTAAGTCCATTGTGGTCTCAGTAAGGAGATGTAAACGAGTCTTTTGTTGGAGAGCGATAATTTCGACCATTTGCCAAGCAGTATGGAGAGAAGTCTAAAACGTATCTTGACGTCGGAGCGTTTGAGCCGTGTGTGAGGGTTCCAGGTCAGTGTTTTGTCCAAGAATAGTCCAAGGTAGTGCACATGGTCAGCAGGCGGAATAGGTATTCCATTGAGGTACATTGGAGGAAGAGTTTTGCGATTTAGACATGGATTACATGTGTAAAATCCATCAACCAAAAATACCACTTTACTGATTTTTTTTTTTTTCAGTTATTTTGTGATTTTCTCAAAAATGGCTCTGACGATTTTCTTAAAACTTGCTATATCAACTACACATATAAAGAGCTACAATGTTTATTTGTAACATTTTCTAGGAAAAATTCATTTAAGGGCAATTTTGGGGGGAGGGTAGGGTTGCGGTTGCTTCTAAAGTGTTATTTCAGTTTGGTACACAATTTTCACAATTCTAAATAATGTTAATTAGAATTAAATATGTTGTCGAAATCCCGAGAATGAAGAACATCAGTTGACCGGAAGTACGCTCTACTGATAGTAGTTTTCAATTTTCTGTTTTTTTTTTTTTTTTTCCTAAAATGGCTCCAATGATTTTCTTTATATTTGATATATCAACTACACACACAAAGAGCTGCAAGTTTTTTTTTAATCATTTCTCCTAGAAAATTCATTAAGAGCACTTTCGGGGGAGAAGTGGAGTTATGGTTTCCTCTAAAATACTATTTTAGTTCAAAAATGTTTGCTATACAATTCTGTCAACTAAATAATAAGTAATTAGAATTATATAAGTTGCCAAAATTCTCAGTTTGAACGAAAATCGGTTGAGCGCAAGTGCGACATTACTGAATAAGTTTTTCAGTTTTTTCTGATTTTCCCCATAAAAATGGCGATGGTTTTAAACACTAATAAGAGTTGTAAGTGTGAAGAAAATTTGCCATTTCGCAGTAAGAGAAAGTCGTGTGAGTGTTTCACACCAGATTTTTTTTTTAATTTTAGGTTAGAATCAGGGTAAATTCCATGGCAAGTTATACTCAAGCTTATAAATAATTCAGATGATCATTCTGTTAAAGAGTGGCAAACTTTTGTTTTCAAATTGTTTCCGCTTTTAAAAAGACTTTGTTCAAGAATATTAAAAGAGGAGATTAAAAAAGAAACTTTCCACAAAACTTAGTCATTCAAAAAACTTGTTTTCAAATCGTAAAGCCTTAAATTATAAATGAAAGGATCTGAATGACAATAACCAGAGAGATGCTTTATTTGCTCTATGTTGCGAGTAAATTGGTGCTCGAGTGACGTAAATTGTCGTACGTTATGAACTACAGGTTGAATTTGATTAAAGAAATTTTTTCATAAAACAATAAAATCAAATAAAAATGCTTTAATCGATACGTTTATAAGTAAACATCTCGCTTCATCACTAAACAGCTTCCGATAAAGAGCACCAATGGAATCCGTAACGTAATGCACTTAAAAAATATTTAAAAAAGAAAAAAAATTCTCTGGCCATTTCTTTAGAAATTTCTGCTTTTTGTCGTATATTCAGTTGCAAAATAGCTCTATTTGATGTGTCTCAACCAAAGAGCAAGAACCTTTACCCAAGAAATGCTACTTAATGTTAGAAGTTTGCTAATGTTTTTTTTTATTTTTATTTTAGCGGGGGGGGCTAACGCACTGCGACCTTGATCCGGTCTATTGTGCTATGCCCCCCGGGTCCACAGCAGCCGAACCGATGTCCAATTGAACATCCGTTCTACAGCACCTCCATCAGTCTGAGATCTCTAAGAAACCCCAGTATTCTGACGGGCTCTAGAGAGGGTATCTGGTAGCTGCTCAGGTTCCTGAACCTTCTCTGAGTGACAGCCTCACAGTCTGTTAGAAGATGTAGTTTCCTCCAACTCCCCACAGAATCTGCATGACCTGTCACTTTCCAAACCCAGCTTCACCAGGTGTCCTCTAAGTCGGCAATGCCTCCTCAAGGAAACCCATAAGAACGCGGAGCTGGTTCTTGCTCAATCCATTGCAGGCCTCCGACGTCCATTGGTTATAATTTCCCAAGCAGATCTTGGCTGCCGCAAACCGGGGAGGGAGTTGAGATCTCTTCGTCTCCTCCTCCTTCCTAAGTTCCTCCAACAGAAACTGGTCGCTAATCCCACAAAAAGGTTCCGGCCCCAGAAGTGGGGTCATAGCGCCTATCTTGGCCAGGGCGTCGGGCGTCTCATTCCCTTCAATGCCAACATGCCCCGGCACCCACCAGAGCGCAACTTTGTTCCTGCTGCCCAGATCGTTAAGTTTATCTAGGCATTCCCAAACCATTTAGAGTTAATAACTGGTGCACCCAGAGCAATGGCTGCTTGACTATCGGAAAGGATTACAATTCTCTGATTCCTATATCCCTATCGAGGTTAAATTGAACAACATCTTCCGATAGGTATATCTCCGCCTGGAAGTGCTGGGAATTTACCCATGGGTTTCGAGTGCTTGATCCTTGGGACCAACCACCCCCGGCCCAGTCCCCTCGAGGGTCTTCGACCATATCAGTATACATTTTATGGCATTTCCTGATGCCTAAACAGAGCGGATCCTTCGCTCCACTCACTTTTGGTGCCCAGCTTCGACGAAAAATTTTTTAGTGAAGCATTTCTATTTTCTTAATCTCTAGGGAGGAGCCAGAGAAGGAAAGGTGAGAATACCAACTCTCTAACCCCCAGCCCTCCCCCTCCCCTGCACCACCCCCTAGAGATCCTAAGAGAGCCCCCTTCGCCTACCTATAGTTTGCTATAGTAGTAGAACAATTATTTCCATTCCATAGTAGTTAACATCTTTCACTACTAAAAGTGGTAGTTTAGAGCATTTTAACGTTGTTCCCCAGAACTCCAAAAATATCAGCTTTCCTAGAAAAAAATGTTCAAATCAAAGTGAAAGGGAGATAAAATCGATGGCATCATTTTGTGAAAATCATGTAAAATTAAAAATAAAACAATAATTTTCAGTTGAAATTTTTACTGAAACGTTACTGTCAGATACTGAAGCAATAGTATCTGAAGGATATATCAAATTTTAAACCTGCGATTTGTTCGTTTTTGAGATATTTTTTTCCACATACGCAAGTAAAAAAACCTTCTTTTTTTTTCACAATCGAGGGACCTCAAAACATATATTTCCGGTAAAGACTCAAATTCATAAGTTTATGACAGTCACAAGACATCCTTTTACAGAGGAAGTAAAAATATCTTTGTAATAGGATCCAAAGCGAGGATCCGTTGCAGAGAAAGAGAGACAAAATGACAGGACCACTCTCTCGGACTAGAGTGGGAGAAACTACATAAATACAACGACGGGAGATAGGTATATAACAGAGTTCATACAACTGAGTTCACTCGTCAGTCAGAACGTGTCATTCACCTTAACCTTTACCACTCTACCATACTCTACCATTTTATAGTAAAGTCCAGGCAGTCAGTGTCACTTTTAACATTATACAGTGTTCATCCCTGTCTAGTTGTTCATTCAAACCAAACCATTTCTCTCGTTCATCATCCCCGTTATATCTTAATAAGACACGAAGTATTTGTTATGGTAATCCAGCTATACTTTCTTTATTAATGTCTGCGATTCTTAGGTTTTTACTTATGAATCATTGAGTTCGTTAACTTTAATTAAATATTTTAAACAGAAACTTATATTGTTGTTATTTATTAATATGTTGTTGTTGGATCTGTAGAGCAGAAAAGAATCAGTTTTTTTCCGTGATAGTCAGCTTCATTTTGTGGTTTCACAGGTGTTAACCATCTTCAGAATGTCTTGATAAACAGTGTGATAACACAAATTTGCCCAGAACAAAATCAGTTTATACACGGTTTTGGAAAGTGTTTTAATAAGACCTAACTTAGTTAAGCAAGGGGGTTCGGTTGTATTTGAGAGGGACTACACAGGTACAAAGCCCTAACAGCAGTGATGGACCCTAATTTAATCTCTTGTAGAGGATTGGAATAGATACCTGCCAGATAAACAACGGCAGTCCCCCATATAAATATTAATGAACATAATTTAATTTCTTATTCTAACTAAAACCGCAATACTTGCATATCATAACCCCTTAATATTATAATGTAAGCACTAATTATTTAATACAAACATTGAATTAGAACTTTTCAACATAAGATAATTTTTTTTTTAATTTAAGGCGCATCAACATCCATGGTCATTAGCGCCCTGTGCTTCTCAATGCACTGCCGGCCTCCAGAAGTGTTCTCTCGTTACATATAACACTGTCCATCACCGGACAGTGAGCTCTAGAGGCTCCTTGGAAGAAAAAATCTAAGGGCAGCACTGGACTCGAACCCGGGACCTCCGCGTGGGAGTCCAACGCGCTAACCACTTAGCTAATCCTTCCTTTCATAGTGGTTGTGGTTTTGGATAGTGAATAGTAGAATAGAAGATGGTTTGGATGGATAGAACCACTATTCAAAACCATTTTCCCACAATAACAATAAAAAACGCAAAAAACAATACACACAACTCACCTGAACCAAATAGTTTTTAAAACCAAATAGATTTTAGTTTTAGTTTCTAATTGTTAGTTATAAGTCTATACATATGAATCAAAACAGCCTTTAAGTTGGACATATGTGAATAATGTATTCAAGTCGAGAAAATAAAATGTTAATGTGGACCGTACGTTACATTAAGGTTAATTAACACACTTATATAATTTTTTTCAATGATATATTTATAAAAGTCTGTACATAGGCTCATTTAGAATTGTTATATTTAGGCATGTAAAGAACATGTATATTTAAGTATACATGCGTCCGTGGATTGTTGTGTGAATTATGAAAGGTGAAATGAATGTAGAATGGAATGCGTAATTATCAAACAACTTGCTTATATAGATTAATTGTTCAACAACATATTTATTTATCTATACTATCTTACGATCGTTCCACTGGTATTTTATCATTTCTTGTCACTAACTATTTCACAGTAGCTCACGGCTGACACGGTGTTATTTCGCTCTGTTATAAATAAATAAATAATATAGCAAGATAGTATGGGTAATTAATTATTAAGAAAAACTAATTCAATAAACGTAGTTTACGTTACACACCCCAACTCATTGATGTTTCCATTTTTAAAAGGCTATGGTCCTTTAAAGACCGAAACATGTGTTTTCCCACTCGATATCAACACCCCTCTTACCTAGTTAGATCCTAAGAAAAAGATTTTTAAAACCAGCGTATCAACTATATTTGCTCTGTGAAAGTTTATGTTATCACAATATTTGACAAAAAACATCCTGATGATGGGTGAACGCACGAAACTGGTCGATGACCACAAAATGAAGCGAAATATAAATTACGAAATATAACTCTGAAGTTCCTGAGCACTAAGGCAATTAAAAACTCTGATGACTATATTTACAATGTGTAAATAACTTCTTACTGCTATTGTTTGTAAAAACCATTAATAATATAATTAATTAAACAATTTAATTTCTTATTTAGACGCAATCTATGGGGTGGCTTCAATCCTTGGAGTCCTAAAACTGGTGATTGATTTTCATATCATAGAAGATCTCTTGCATCTTAAATAAATCCAATAAAAATATAAATGCACAGCAAAAAAAAGAAACTGGTTTTGATTAAAAGTTGATGAATAAAAATAAAAATTTTAAGTGTGCATAAACACAGTACTGCATAAATAAACTGTGCTTATCAGTGAATGTGGCGAGGAGAAAAAGGTAGATAAGAAACAGAAGGGGAAGCAATAAACCAACAGATTCTAAGATGGGGGGAAAAAAGGACTGTTTACCATTTAAAAGAAAAAAATCAATATTGGTTTAAAACTACGCTAAAACAGAATTTATTTATTTTCTTTTGTTTGTTTTTTTGTCCTTTTTCTCCGTATTATTGTTTCAAAACTTTTAAATTAAAAATATCAGTGGGATGAAGGGAGGGATACTTTTAAATTAAAGATAATTAGTTTAGGTTTGTAGTTAGTTGGAGCTTATTAAGAGTTTGGAAACTAGGGTAATTTAGAGTGTAATTCAAGTGGATACTCTGAGTAGAGAATGGTGACAGAGTAGAGAGGTTCTTATTTAGATGGCTTCGTACAGTCCTAAACAGGTAGACCACTCAATTCACTTCAGAACACCAGTATATACTATTAGTACTAATCCATCAGCTGACTTCTTGAATAAACAAATGGAAACTTGTTAACTGGTAAACAAATAGAATTATTCTTATTAATAACTTAGTTTTGTCAAAATAGTTGGAAATACTTTCTTTTATTTTTAAAAAAAAAATCTGGTATGAAACACTCACACAACTTTATCTTACTCCATGTTCTCAAAATTATAATTGACAAATTTTATATTTAGTGCACCAAATTTAGTGAAATTCGTCGAAAACTGAAAAAACTGTTCAGTAAAAGTGCACTTCCGGTTTACTAATTTTTTTTAAAACTCAGAATTTTGGCTATCTATTTATTTCTAATTAATTTTGTTTGGATGATAGGAATTGTATAATCAACTATGGTAGCACTTTAGAGAAAAACCTAACCCCTTCCCCCCCTAAAAGTGCCCTTAAATGAATTTTCCCAGAGAATTGTTTTAAATAAAAATTGTAGATCTTTGTATGTTTAGTTTATATATGAAGTTTCAAGAAAATCTTATGAGCCATTTTTGAGAAAATTGCGAAAAAGTGAAAAAAAAATCATTTAATAAATTGGTAAAGTTAACGCACTTCCGGTCATCCGATTTTTTCAAACTCGGAATTTCAACAACATATTCAATTCTAATTAACATTATTGGATGGCAGAATAAACTGAAATAGCACTTTAGATGAAAACCCAACCCCTCCCCTCAGCCCAAAAGTACCATTAAATGTATTTTTCCGGAGAAATGTTTCAAATAAAAGTTGTAGCTCTTAGTGTGTGTTTAGTTAATGTACCAAGTTTGAAAAAATATCATCGGAGTCATTTTTGAGAAAATTGCAAAAAAAAGTAAAAAAAAAAAACTTGTAGAGTGATACTTCCGGTTGAGGAATTTTGGCAGATAACGTACTGTGAGATCCCATGGTGATACCTAAACGGAATATCAAGTTTCAACTTTCTACGGTTTTTCGTTTTTGAGCGAGGCTGTTCACATACACACACACTCAAACAATTTTCTAAACACCACTTTTTTGGACTGAGGGGACCTCAAAACGGATATTTCCGGTGAAAACTCAATATCGAAAATTTGACACTATTACCATACTTCCTCTTACTAGGAGTAAGAGAAAGTAAAAAAAAAAATGCTGTAAATGTTAATCTCTTTAATTTTATTAATTAAATAGCATTCTATTTTTGTGATTATTTAGTAAATGGCTTATTTAATTCTTAGCTTTACTGGCCTTTAATGGCATATTTAATTTAGCCTTTGCTTAAATACAATTCTTGGCTAAAATTCAGTGATTGCCATCTGGATTCCCATCCAAATCTTCGGCATTACAGTTCTGCCTTTAATCTTAGCCTACATCCATACACTGCGCCCACTCAACCACTGCAATTGTCCACCACTGTCTAGCTGCACTCTTTTCCAACCAGGCCACCTAGTTGCCTTTAGTCTCAAAAAAAAAAAATTATGGGGTTTTTTATTTGAAACATTTATTTCATGGTAGTATTGGGAAGCCTGTGACTGAAGCATCCCTCATCCCAAAGCCTTGGTCTACATATTGTATGATTCCATTAAAATGTTAATTCTTCGACCTTATCGCTGGGGTGTTAATCATGACTCCTTATTTTTCTTTCTTCCTTCCATACATTGCTGTTTCATCTGCTAGGTAACGGAAATGGTTTTTTCAGCCTTGATTATTAATGCGATAGGGTTGATGTGAGAGTACAAAGGAGGCTCATGAGACCTCAATTCTACTTGGGATCTCATTAAAACTATTTTCCTTAGAAGGCCTTGAGTTGTTGAAAAATACGAATATATTCATATAACAGATTATTTATTTATGTAATTTAACCATTTCTGAAAGAAATATACGTCTCACTCATTGCAGCATGCGAAAAATGATATTATATTGGTTGTTATTGAATCTATTTTCCTTGCAACCGTTTTATAAACTAATTAGAAAGCCAGAATCAGTTTTAAAAAAAAGTTAGATCAAAACATTGTTATAAATTCAAAAAAATAAATAAATAAAATGCTTACTGTAATTACGTTCGCGTGTAAAAAATCTGATAACTAACAATTAGAAAGGAAATTAATGTGGAATAATAATTAAAAAAAATCACGCCTTATATTGTTGTTTTTTTTTGTTGCCTCATTTTGAGAAAATTTATGATCATAGGATATTTTCATAATAGGCAGGAAAAAAAAACATTTATTGATTATGTCAAGAAAAAGCAAAATGGTTCAAAAAATACGAAATGAGAATAGATAGACGTTATTCTGTTTAATTTTATTTAGTTGATCATGTCAAGTTTAAAATGGACAGTATTATTATTATTATTATTTGTCTGTGGGGAGCGAAACCCTCCGCTATCCAAAGCCCATACAGCTACCCCAAGAAAAACAACAACAAACCGGGTCTAGAACAAAAATCCAGTCCCGTCCAAATCGTCATTGAGAAAATCGCAACAGCAAAAAAAGCAATAGTTAAGGAAATTGGCAAACACAGAATTTCGACAACATATTTAAATTCTTTTTAACATTTTATTGGTAGTAAAACCGAATTATATATATATATATATATTGAAATAGCTCCTAGAAACCCTCCTATCCAGTCTTACGACTCCTGCTGCTAAATCTCCATAAAATAAATTTCTCGAAATAATTTCTCCCAACAAAAATATTGTATGATTTGTTAGCATATCAAAATTTAATCTTCTCAGGTGTCATCGGAACAAATTGGGGAAAAATAAAATAAAAAGCTATTCAGATAATTCATATTTTTCGTTCATCATTGATTTCCTTCAAATCTGAAATTTTAACAACATAATAAATTATGTTAATAATATAATGTAATAGCTGTGTTAATAATATACTAACATTAATCAGTGTTAATAATATAATGTTTCATTAGCCCGTCACATAATATCAGCCATTTCTAAAACATTCCTAACATGAATATTACCAGAAAAAAATGTTTCAAATAAAAATGATAGATATACATACCTAAGTTTAATATGCATACGAAATTTAAGAATAATAAAAAAAAAAAGCAAACTAAGAAATACCCTATTTTTCAGGCTGGCTTAACGTCCAACTACCAAATTAGATTGTCGTGAAGGGGGCGGAAAGCACGTACTTTACTATTAACACTTTTTAAACAAATATAAAATTTAGCAGTTATACGCGGGACTCGATCTTTAGATTAGATTAGTAACCGGAGGGGGGCGAGCCTCATTCCACTGCGACCTACAAAGCGAGGTCTATTGTGGATGCCTTTAAATTATAGCACAGCCCCTACATTTGCAATCCCCCCCCTCCTAATCAATCCTAGCAAAGCTGAGAGCGGCTCCGTCATGAAGCTCATAGCTTCGGGATTGCCTGTCCCCAATTGAAGAAACCTTATCCTCGCCAGGCCGGCGCACTCACAAAGGATGTGCGTCGGGGTTTCTTCCTCTGCCTTTCAGAATCGGCATACCGTGCGTCGGGGTTTCTTCCTCTGCCTTTCAGAATCGGCATACCGCACTATCTGCAAGTTGTAGATGGTGCATGTGTTTATTCAGCCTACAATGTCCAGTTAGCAGACCCACAATCAGCCTTCGGGTATGGCTCAGTAGATCTCTGGTAAATTTAGGTAAATGTCTCTTGATAAAGAGCTTTGCCTGCCTCTGTCATGGTGTTCTCTCCCACCAACACAGACGCTGTTCTTCTATCCAACTTTTGATAGAAGTTTGAATAAGGCTCCTGGACAAGCCGCAGAAGGGTTCGGGGCCTATAAAGATATCCTGCGAACCCTCTCTCGCTAGGGAGATACGACCTCTCAGTTACAAGTCCATGCTCATAACCACTACACCAACCCTTCCCCCCTTAAGAATAGTCATTTTTTTGTTTTTGTTTGAGAAACTCGCAAACAACTGAAAAAAAT
>JAAEAF010004754.1:0-36059 GCA_011037195.1 Triatoma infestans | reverse complement strand
TCTCCTGTACTGGGACAGAGAGGTACTGACGGACCATGCTGTCGCCAACACCCGGCCGGATGTGATCTGGCATAACAAAATAACAGGCAGGGTGTGGCTGATTGATGTATCTGTCCCGGATGACGCCAACATAGCCCGCGCGTATGCCACGAAATTGGCTAAATACAGGCCACTGGCGGCAGAAATATCTGCTGTATGGAGAGGAGTCTCAGGGGTGGAGATAGTCCCGTTGATTATTTCAGCCACGGGACTTGTGCCGCGGTCGCTGGGGGAGGGCCTCTGCATGATGGGAATCAGGAGGACCATCATATACGAGATGCAGCAGGCTGTGGTACTCCACACCTGCCGCATTGTAAGGGAAGTGCTAAGGGAAGACGCCAGAGACTAGCACGGACATATTTTTCTTTTTATTTTTCTGTTGTCTTTATCATAGGACAATTGTCCGGTTCCAGTAAGAACCGTAATACCAAATAATGAAAACAGGTTCCTCCCTTGCCTGCGGGCCGCGAGGGATTGTAAAAAAAAAAAAAAAAAAAAAAAAAAAAAAAAAAAAAAAAAATACTTAATATAAAGATTCGTAAAAAGTAAAAAAGGATGTTTGGTACATAAAATACAATATATAAAGTATTTTACAACTTAGTAAAAATACCGCCAGCCGGAAGTCGATGTAAAAAACAAAGAAAAAATAAAGTTAGAAAAATAAGAATGCCAATGGAAAGCTTCAAATATGTAAAAGAAACCAAGACACCTTATGAATAAAGATTTATGCACAGCCTTAATAAGAGGAAGAATGGAAGGGAATAGCTAAGTGGTTAGCGTAGTGGACTCCCACGCGGAGGAACCAGGTTTAAATCCAGCTGTGCTGCCCTTAGATTTTTTTTTTCTTTCTGCAGGCTCTACAGCTCACTGTTCGGTGATGGACAGAGTTGTCTGTAACGAAAGAACAGTGTCCGGGTGGTCGGCAGTGCCCTGAGAAGGTTCCAGGCCGTTAAATGACCATAGATGTTGACGCGCCTTTAAAAAAAAAACAAAAAAAAATAAGAAGAAGAAGAAAAATTTGTATGCCACATAAATAAATATGATATTAATGCATTACATTGTAAATTGTATAAAATTTATATTTAGCACGTAACATACACTTATTTATTCAGTAAAAATTAATTATAATTAAATTCTCTTACAAAAGAGAAAATCGATATTACGATTCGATTATTATTGATAAGACATAGACAGTATTCAGCCAGAAAATGAACTATATCCCTTCTCATTCGCAGGTTACAACAAGAAAATAAATTACATTCTCTCTCTCTCTCTCTCTCTCTCTCTTCCTCTCTATAAATGGTAAATCATTGTCGATTTCGAGAAAATTCTCAAAATTTAGAAACCTCCGAAAATCTCAGTTAAAAGAAATTTTCTTTAAAGAAAAATTCACCATTTTATATTAATAATTGTACTGTCACGAACAAGAGAAAGTTGTATGAGTATTTCAAATTTTTTTTATTTTCATTTGTCTAACAATAAATTAATACTAATTAAAAAGGATCCAATTTTCATGTATTTCAATGAAAATACAAAGCATTTAGAATAATGATAAATACTGTCATTTATTATAGGTTTTACATTGTCTGAAAAAAAGTTTACTACCAGTAATTGGTTATATTAAACGTTTAAATATTAATTCTTGTTTTTAATTTATTTTATCTGGGTTAAGCAACAGGTTGTTAAAATGTTCTCCACTTTAGCTTCTTCCTTCCGCCAGTCCTTGTTTTTTTCTTGCCTTTCTCCAATTTTTTTTATAACCACTGTTAGTTAGAGCGGTTAGTATTTTACTAAAAGTAATAAACGGTGAGAGTAGTGACTTCTTCCCCACTTCAATGTTAAAAAATGAATAATTTCACTTTTTGATCTGTCCATTGTGATCATTTTGTTCGGAATGTTATTGTTGGACACTTCTTGTTCAGTATATGTGTATGTGATAAAATGTTTTTCTTTTAATTATGATTTTTATAATAAACAACTTCATTATTAGATAGTTAATAGCTTTTTATTATGCTCATAGTGTATGATGACAAATCTATTACATAATAATGGTACTAACTACAAGATAGTTGGTGAAATCTTCTAATTGATGGACAGTTTAAGGTAATATACTTAATTCACATAATATGACTTAACTAAATTATCTTCAATAATGTGAAAACGTTTCTTTCACTCACTAATCTTTCGCGTTTAGATTAATAAAATTAGAGGAAGTGAAATTTCTTGCTTTATTAGTTTCTTATATCATTAGAGTAGAGATAAAAAGGATTTATTACAATTATTGTCTAATTTTATTTTTGTCACGCCATTATCACTAATGAGATCTTTTTTTTTTTTTTTACTTTCTCTTGTTTACCCTGTAAAATTTCGTTTCGAAATTGTGTTTTCACAGAGGAAATACATGTTCTCTTGAGTTCCTTCTTAATGTGAAAAAATAATAAATAGTTTTTCTCAAAACTTGATATTTCGTTTTCGTACGCTATCGCATATGACAATCTAATTTTAGTCAAAATTCACCTACTGGAAGTAATAACTTTACTGATTTTTTTCCATTCTTTCGCGACTGAACTCAAAAATGGCTGAACTAATTTTTCTCTCTTTAGTTCTGATCTAACTAACCCAGTTTCGACATAATCGTATTACCATGTTTGGTTTATATGATATGCCATTTTACTTTCTCTTACTCCTAGTAAGTGGCAGTGTTGTAATCGAGTTTTCACCGGCAATGTCATCCGTTTACCGTTGATACCGGCAAGTTTTACCGTTTAGGTTCATCATGGGATCTGACAATGGGTTATCTGTCAAATGTACCACTTTACTAGTTTTGTTTTTTTTTTACTTTATTGCGTTTTTCTCAAAAATGGCACCGACGATTTTCTTCAAACTTAGTATAACAACTACAAATACAAAGAGCTACAACTTTTATTTAAAACATTTCTCTGGAAAAATTCATTTATGGGCAGTTATGGGGGAAGGGTGGGATTAGGTTTTTCATCTAAAGTGCTATTTCAATTTATTAGACAATCCTGTCATCTAAATAATGTTAATTAGAATTAAATATGTTGTTGAAATTCCTAAGTTTGAAAACAATCGGATAACCCAAAGAGTGTTTAATTTAAGACTTAACTAAATGATTTTTTTCACTTTTTCGCGATTTTCTCAAAATTGGCTCCGACGATTGTTTTGAAACTTCCTATATAAGCTAAGCATACAAAGATCTACAACATTTATTTAAAACATTTCTCTGGGAAAATTCATTTAAGGGTACTTTTAGGGGAGGGGTAGGGTTATGTTTTCCTATAAAGTGCAATGTACAATTCTACCATCCAAATCAAAATTAATTAGAAATAAATAGATGGCCAAATTTCTGAGTTTCAAGAAAATTAGTAATCCGGAAGTGCGCTTTTACTGGACAGTTTTTGACGAATTTCATTAAATTTGTCAATTATAACTTTAAGAACTGGAGTAAGAGAAAGTTGTGTGTGTTTAACACCAGATTTTTTTTTTTATTTTTATTTTGTATAGGTGCGCAACAGTTAAGGTCCTTTACACCTACTGCACTTATTCATTTATTCTTGTTTTTTTATTTTTAAATCATAACTAATCCACATTACGCTATTAAAAATTTAAAACCCAATCCAAACTCATACCCAAACTTTCACCCAACAAGATTATTCTTCCTATTTACACAAGGGCCGGGGTGCCAATCCCGGCTGAAGACTCACCCTTCCAAGAATTACAGTGCTCCCAAGTACAGTAGACATCGGATTAAAGATCATACGATTTAACCTCTCCTGACCGGCATTAGTTCCAGCACTTCATTCGTAACCAACTCAACTGCACTCTAAACCTCCTTATTCATACTAGCTAATAAATAGATTCATCCAAATAAATACTCTCACTCCATGTAAAAGAACCTAACCATACAAAGCTCTGATTCACACTAACTTTTTTACTTATATACATTATAGAGTAGAGTACTTGATTTTCCTCTACTCCAGATTTCCCTAATCCTACTATGTACAATAAAAATATTTACAAAAATAATCTAATCTTCTATATAAAAGGCAACCAACTAACAATATTTTAATTCAAAAAGAAGCTATTTATAAATGCTGAAATAAACCAATTTCATTTAGATATTAAACAGTGTTATTTGCATTTTCAAAGTTATCTTTCCATGCATGCGTCAATGTGTTAGACATGCCTAAATTCGCTCTCATTGTTATATACTTTGTACATTCAACTAGGATATGCAGAATTGTCATATGTGAGCTGCAAACCTCGCATATCGGTTGTCTTTCCCATCTGAACAGATAACCATGAGTTAATATCGTATGCCCGATTCGCAGCCTTGTCAGCACTACTTCTTCCCAGCGAGATTCTCGATATAAGTTAACCACTTTATTGGTGCACATTTAATTTTTCTCAGTTTATTCGAGAATGGCGTGGCCTTCCAATTCTTTATTCCATGTAGAGAATATATATTTTTTAGATAATTTCTCCAGTCCAGAGGCAAGATATATTCTTCTTTATTCATTATCAAAGTTGCTTCCTTAGCAGCTTTGTCGGCGACTTCACTGAGGTTTATTCCAGCATGTTCTGGGATCCATAAGAAAATCACCTTTTTATGGTTGTATTTACAAAGATAAATATTTGTCAGTATAAACTGTATTAAAGAATTTTTATAATCAAAATCTGAAATTGCCTCTAGTGCACTTTTTGTATCTGTACAAATAATGAACTTATTTTCCGGGCTGTTTAATATATATTCCAAAGCTTTGTTAATTCCGTACAGCTCTGCCGTGACGACACTAGATATGTTGTTTAATGTATACCCATGATATACCGTGCTTTCTCCAGAGCCAATCTCTAAGAGTTATAAGCACTGTCCCTTTAGTTATCCTTAGGACAGGTTCTGGACCACAGAATAGAGTATTCCCCCCTTTTCTTGGCTAGTTGGTTGGCTGTTTTATTATCCCATACCCCATTTGACCTGCGGCACCTATACCATCCGAACTTTGTTGTGATGGGCCAAGTTGCGTTAGGGATTCTCTACACAACATACCAGGAGATGAGGTGGTTCTGAAGGAAGCAAGGGCATTCAATGCAGCCTAGCTGTCCCAGAAGATGAGAATTAAGGGCCATTCAAAGGTTTTCCTCAGCACAAATCTTAATTGCATAAATTTCGGCCTGGAATACCGTAGAGCAGTTGTCGAGGCCTCCGATTTCAGCTCCTATTTACCGGTTCCAGCATAGCATAGCATCCGTAAACCAAATGCCTACAATCTCACCCCGCGCTGCTCAGATTTTGGTCCATTCCACACTTGATTTTGGAGTCATCTGGAATGGAATATTATGAGGGAACTTAAGTCTGGAAGAGGTCAATTAGGTTTCAATTTAAACTACCGTTACAAGCTTTGTTTGTTGAGACAGAGGCCGTTGCAACAAAGTTTACTGAGGTATACCAGTATAACCCCTACAAGCCAAATTAAATGTTTGTGAGATATCCATTTTTAAAGAAAATTTCAACGAAATTGTATTAATTGCGGTAAGATAATGTATGAATGTATCATAATAAAGTCTTGTTCTATTGCTTTTTAGAATTGCTTACAAAGTTTCACAGTTCATGTATACTATTAAAATTAACATAACATTTTTTTTTTTTGCTCTTGAAGTGAAAAAAGACATAATATCTCATCTTAAAAATACAAACTACATACAAAATATATATAAATTATTTACTTATACCGGCGTATCCAGTAGGTTGGCTGCACGAATCAAGACTATCTAACTTTCTCTCTCTGGAAGACAATCTTCATCCTGTCATCTATTCCTTCAAACCACACCAGCCTTGATCTGTACCTTTTCCTTCAGTTTTAAGAGACCCTTTTCAGGTCTTTTTTGGGTCATCGTACGATTACTGCCCAGTCTTTTGTCACTGAGCACTGTGCAATCCCAGTAAAGACGGTTTTCACAATTATCTAATATAATTTCCTTTGATTACTTTTCCTTTCTGAAAATGTTATATTTTAGTATTACTAAATATTTCTAAGAAGTTATAGTCTAAAATTATTTTTTAGCTCATTACTAAAACACTAAATGGGTTAAATTTTACAGGAATGGTTGCCGAGAGTACAGCAGGCAGTCAAGGTGTTGTTATCACCACAATACCCACCTGGGCTGACGAACCTGAACCTGCTAAGGTAGGTTATAGTAACTTTTTTTTGTTATATTAATTATACATTCTCCTAGTGCTGTAATGCAATCGTATCAATTTTTTTTTTGTGTGATTCCCTACGAAAAAAAGAAGTTTTTAGCGAATGGTATGAATATATTTTTTATTTATTTAATTAATTATAATCAATATTTAATTTATTCAATATTGTATTAATTTATTTAAAATAAATAAATATATATATATATATATAATGTGGTGATGTGTGTGAAAAAAAATCTCGAAAACGACAATTCACAGGAAGTTCAAATTTCCGTTTATCGATCCGTTTATGTAGCTTTACCACAATTGGCATTAAAGTTTTGGATCAAATCAACCAGAAATACGTGTTTGCTGATTTTTTTTTTTCGATTTTATGTTTGTTCTTCAAAACTTTTTAACTTCTAAAAAGTTAATTTCTCCACGTTTCAGACACCTTTGGTGTCCTTTTTCAGGAACTAGATATAAAAAGAAAATTACAAGTAATTACTGGAAAAAAAAACTTTGAATAGTTTATAAACGATATAAACAAAGGAGGGCCATTTTGTCTTAAAGAAATAACATGAAACTAAATGCTTAAAGAAACTTATACTAGCCGTTTCTCTTAAAAAAAAAAAAACTGAAATAATTATTCTCTATGTCGCAGTTTCGTGGTACCAGTATTTTACCGAAACTTTCATTGCGTTATATAAATCTGGGGATATATAAAAGGAATATCAAGAAGATTAAGCTTCCTACATCATATTTCATTTTTGAGTTATTATCACATAAAATCACCTACAGACATTGCTAGACAGACATACAAATTTTGTCCACATATATATACAGGTGTCCCAAGATATATGGATAACGACTTTTTCTCGGAAACTAAGATAGTTAGAAAACAAACTAAAAAATACGTGTTCCCGTAGTTTTTTTTTGTTAGAAAACCAAATTTAATTTGCAAATTTGTTTTGGTGCTTCCAGAAGCGAGATACAGGCACCAACTTCATTTTTTCAAATGGGGAGGTGTGGTTTTTATTTAAGAAATAGATTCCTCTATTTTTTGTAAGAAAAATTTACTTGAAGGTTTTTTTTTTCTTTGAGCGATATTTTACAAGTTATGAATGAAAACATGATTCTATAAGAAATTTCAAAATGATATTATAACGGTTTTTTAATTGAACAAGAAGAAAAGTACTATTTTATTATAAATTTTACTCCTCATTAATTACAAATCTTGCTCAAACTGGCCCCCACCATTAAAGATGCATATACATGCTTTTTCCTGTCAATTGTACCTTACGGACCAAAAGAAATACATCTCTACGTTCAACGACAATTCAAACATATTCAGACTGTTTGTTTATTTTTTTTTTTAAAACAATAATTTTCATAATAATTATAGCATTATCTTTTTCTTTTTTTTTTTATTAATTAACTATGTTATTAATTATGTTATTAACAATTAACAAATATTATTAAGATATATCGCCAATGGAACAGTGTTTTAATAATTTTAAAAGGAACTTAATAGATATGCTTTCTTTCTAGCTGTACGGGCAATGTTCAGGGTATTGTGCTAATTTTCTAGTCAGATTTGTGTTTTAATAGAGGCGACAGTCATCGTTATGGAAACGTGACTTAAGTGCTTTATTATCCCGTCACACGTCTCTAAACTGTCCCTCTGTCTCACTCTCAAAGAAAAATTGCTAACCTCATTTTCATTTATTACTAAGATTATTAATAAATTTTTAGAAAGTCTCTTTTACATATGAAAGCCCCCCCGTATAGGATATTTGTAATTTAATTTTCAATTGGGACTTAGTTTTTCTCAGTCTTGTAAGAGGTCCGGGAGGCATTGCAAATCTGTGTACAATTTTCAAAATTCAATTTTTCCAGGTAGGATTTCTAGAAAATGAAAGAATCTGAAAAATAGGATTTTAGTAGTGGCTTATTAATATTAATATAAATTAGAACCATTGGTAGAATTCGAAATTTGAAGGAAATCATTTCACTGGTAGTATTATACTTTAAAGAATAGGTAGTATACTTTAGAGAATAGGTAGTATACTTTAGAGAATAGGTAGTATACTGTAAGGGTGTTGTGAGGAGATGTTGGTTGTTGATGATGAAAGATAAACCACCTTAAGATTGGTTTAAGATATATAATTGATATATGTAGGGGTAGTGAACCCCCACCACTCATCCACTCTAGCGGAGAGAAACAGCCCCTCTCGCACAGAGAGGAGAGGTTCGGCCATTGGATATATATATGAGAGAGAGACAGTCAAGGATCATTCTGTTCAATTCATTCTTACACATCAGACATTATTCTGTTAATTCACACTCCGTAAATATCATTTAGCCACGTCAGTCTGTCAGTTCAGTTCAGTTCTAAATTCTAAAGTGTAAAGTCCCTGGCAGTCAGTTATGTATATACACATATCAATTATATATCTTAAACCAATCTTAAGGTGTTTATCATTCATCAAATCAAACAACCAAGCATCTCCTCTCAACACCCTTACAATACTTTAGAGAATAGGTAGTATACTTTAGAGAATAGGAGTATCTTTAGAGAATAGGTAGTATACTTTAGAGAATAGGTTTTTTGAGTTTTTTTTTGGTATTTTTCGGAAACGACCATAATTATATTTCCTTTTTAGAATGAAATGCTAACTACCCAGATATAAACGTAATCACTTTTATTTATAACATATTTCCGAAGAAATTGGTTTAGGTATTTCTTCAGAATCTGTAGCCATAAATTTTTATAAGTTTTATGGCTTGTTACTATATATTTTATTTAGCTATTGACATATTTTGCTCCCTTTTCTTTTCCGTCTCCCACATTCCCACACACACACTCACTTACTGATCATTCGCTGAATAACATTTTTTTTCTTATTCACATATTTTGTGCATATGTGCATTTTACGGTCAATTTCAAAAATTTGACATGATCGTAATATTTCCCCTTTTATGATAGTAAGACAAAGTAATGAGAAAAAAACTTAAAAAATAAAGTATGTTCACTATCTAACTCTACATAGGTACGTAACACTAATTTAAATGGTGTTTGTATCTGCTTGGACAGCAAGCTTCGCTAAATGCGTTGAGTTCATGTGTCTTCATTTCCAGGTTGGTGTTAAATGTTCTAAAAGACTGGAAGAGCTTTTTTCTTTGAAGGATGTCCTTCTAGTCTGGATAACAGGTTATATGGGGACTCTTTTTGAATGTGGAGGTGGATAGGTTTACCAAATTAGGCGCCTCTTCCCCTTTCATTGGTCCCCGAGCCTGCTGTTGGTGTGTCTTTTTGCACATGTTTGCCAAGCTTCCACAGTCAAGGACAGCCTCACAGCGCTCATCATTATGGATGAGCTTAGTGGGTTGTCGGCAATGTAAGATGCTGGGCGGGGCTTTTAGTGGAGGGGTCCTGTGTCTTTCATGAACCTTCCTCAGGCATCTGGTTGGCTTCCTCCCTGGACATTGTGGTCTATGGATATATCTTAATACAATAGGGCTCATGCCTGATCCTTAGCCTGTGAGACGGAGGAGGAAACACCCATACATATCATGATAGATTGGTTTGGGCTGTGAGAAGATTAGGTTCAGGACATTTTTGGTTGGATTCGTTTTGTCGGTGGATGTCGGTAAAAGAACTTAGCCTATGTCCATCCTTTCAAAGTTATGGTCCGATTGGTTTGGACTGTTGTAAAACTTAGGTGGGTGAAATCCTGGCTCGGACTTTTGTTCCAGATCTGGTAGTTGTTATTCTTTTGGGGCAGCTATATGGGGACCCATGGAGGCTTTAGATAGCGTAGGGTTTTGCCCTCCCCTCCCTTAAATAGTAATAGTAATAAATACTATCCTACACCGCTCGTCGACACCTGATCTTTCCTTGGAAATAAACACTGGCTGTTATTAGTTAATTATTTAGCTTAATTATTTCAATCTCATATAATTAACACACAACAGTAAAAAACACTATTTTTCAGAAAATAACAAATTCTCTTTAAACTTCAGATCTTACTCTTTTTTGTTAAGTGTAGAAGTGGTGGGGGTGATAAGTATCCTATCCAGGCAGTTAGTAAAATCAATACATTGTAATTATAACAGAAGAGTGTGCCAACAATATTGAACAAAACAAAATTGGAAATTAACGTCGCAGATTCCTCAGAATTACCTAAACTCAATTTTTTTTTTTTTTTTTTGAAAAATGTTCTATACTAGTTTTCGAGTAACTTCCTAAAATCCCTGAAACCTGTAATGTCACACTTCCGGTTAATGGGATTTTTTTCAAATTTGGAAATTTTAGTAATGTTTTTTAATGGATATTAATATTATATAGGCTGCAGAACGATTCTTTATTTTAAAGTTTTACTTTGGAGAAAAGCTTGAACATATTTCTTGTTCTCCCGGAACACGCAAAACATCAATTTTCCCCAGAAAATGTTCTGAATTAAAGTGATAAGCATTTATGTGCGTAAGTACTTATATGACGTTTAAAGAAAATCATTAAACTCATTTTTGAGAAAATCGTGAAAAGTTGAAATTAAAAAAGCAGTCCACATCTAAGAAGTCAAAAAAGTAATCACACTGTCGTTTGATGGATTTTTCCCCAAAACCTTAGTGTCAGATACCGGTTGTAATAGGATCCGAAGAGCGGAGAAAACATAAAAGTGAATCAATCTAGTTACTCGCTACCTAGGCCAAACTAAAGTGGGAGATTCCTTACAAGAAAACAGTTTTTACAACAGTTTACGACTAGTTAACAGCCAGTCAGCAACCTTCTACTACCTTCTCATCACTCAGCCAGTCTGTCTCTTTATACTATACATATCGCTTGCTACCTAACTTCTATTATACTTATAAAGTCCTTGCAGTTTGTGCTTTCTTTCATTATACAGTGTTCAGCTTATATTCTAGTACACTTCTCCAAAATGCATTTTCCCTAATTCTCTCACGTTTCTCACATCCATTCGTGACAAAGGTGATAGTATCTAAACGAAATATTTTCCAAGTTTGAAGATTCTGCAATTTTTCGTTTTTAAGATATTTTGTTAAAACTCTTTTAGTCAACACACTACATTCAGTTCATCCGCTATAAACTTTTTTTTTTTTTGTACTCAGAGGATCACAAAATATGTATCTCCGGTGATATCAGTAGGTGTAAGAGAAAGTAAAATAATAAAAAATATTACACTTCTTTAGTTCAAAAAAAACCTTTTTATAATGCTAATTTATCACAGCAGAATAAGCAATTTTGTTTTCAATTTACCCAATTAAATAAGACTCTATAACAGTATAGTTTGATTCCATTGTATTCCTCACTAAATATTTAACCTAAAATTTGCCGGTAAAAGTTATATCGGAGAAGTCATAATTAAGTTATACAACCAAACTACGATAATAATATAGGTAAAATAAAATAAAAAGATCAGATAATGATGTGAGAAATAAAACTGCAATGTGAATCTGTAGAGTGTGCATCTATCGGCCATTAGGGAGGGATTTCTGACCTCATTCACTATCTAGGTTGCTAACTTAATCAAAGTATGCACACTTTTACTAACTACTTTTACTAAATATAAAATATTATACAATATCGTTGTATAAAACCTTTATTAGATAAAACTAAATCATATACAGTGTTCAATCATTTCTGCTAAATAATTTGTTGGTTTCTAAATTATTAGCCTACCTCTTTTTTGTGGTCATCGACCAGTTTCGGGCGTTCGCTTATCATCAAGATGTTTTGTCAAAACCCCGTGGTAACATAAACTTGCATAGAGCAAATTCAGTATGTTACACAGAGTTTATAAACTGAATTTGCTCTGTGCAATTCTATGTTACCGTACTGTTTTGACAGAACATCCTGATCATGGACGAACGCCCGAAAGCGGTTGATGACCACAAAAAGAAAATATTCTGGGGAACCAACCACAACACATATATTTTAGATTGTTATAGAGGATTATTGGACTGCGACCTGAAAGATCTATTGCGCCCTTCGGAGCCTTCTCAGTGCAATGCCGGGGGCCTCTGAGCAGTGTTCTCTAGCTACAGGCAACACTGTCCACCAACGGACAGTGAGCTGTATAGGCTCTTAAGAAAAGAAAATCTAAGAGCAGCAAGCTGGATTCGAACTCGTGACCCCCCCGTTGCTAGTCCAGCACCCAGCTACTGAGCTAATCTCACCCTTCTCCCTTGGCTTATGCCAATTAACTAGGGATGGAGACCCTGGTTTCTGTACTGTGTTTGTCCTTGTCTGTAAAATGAGAGTGTAGTTCAAGTGTATTGTGTACCGTTCGGACGAAGTGCATGGAGTACTGAGCTGTGGTAACCAGTGGAGTCGCTACTCTCCAAGTAACGGCATGCAACAATACCCCTTGCGGGCAAACAAATATATTACTTTTTTTTCTATCCTTGACGACCTAATAGTGGTCAACATTCCACGTGCTGCCATTCCTGGACAATCTCCAACCATCTCTTGTTATGCCTTTCACACATTACAAACTAATTTTATTTTATATTATTGGTAAAAGTATATTCACATAATTAGATTAGAATCAGTAAAAAAAAAAAAATTTGGTAGATTGTTTTAATTTCGTCTTATTACAATAATTACAATGAAATATCATGACTTAGTCCCTGAAAATGAAATTATAAATATGAATGAATTCAAGGGCAGTGTGGTGATAGTTGACAGTTGACACACTTTGCTAGAGATACCACTCTGGCACGATTAATTACTTCCTACAACTTTCTTATGAATTAATGATTGCTTATCTATTTTTTTGTTTTGTTTTATTTTTAATTTTGCTTACAAAAAAAAGGTTTTGATCATTGATATTATTGATTCTCTGTATTTATATCTGTAAATTTGGATGATATTATTACATTCGAACAAAATCTGGTGTTCGAGTAACTTTCTCTTTGATATTTCTCTGCAAAAACTTGTAATTTTTTTTTTACAAATTTGCTAACAAAAGTACAGCGGTGATGAGGGTATCTATTAGTGAAGAATTCTCTGCACATAGGTTAAAGTGATTGCACAATAGTCTAGAAGGCAGCGTGTCTTTATCAAACCTGAATAAATTTGATATATAACGTTACAGAATCATCCAGAAACTTCATAAACCAATTTTCTGGTGTAATGTTTCAAATAAAAGTGATTGGTTAATATACGTATGTCGTGTGTGTGCAGTTAGCTTTCCAAATTAAAAGAAAAATCTTGAAGCTAGTTCCGAAAAAAAATCCAGAAAACTCCGAAACTTTTTCTGTAAAATACATTTTCGGATAACCAGTTTTCTAGAAATGTGAAATTGTAGCAGTACTTTAAATGTAGCATAATATTATTTAGATGATATTGAGCCGTAAATTGTACTAATGTGACTGAAGAAAACTTAACTTGCAGTTATCTTAGTAGGTACATACCAGAAACAATTTTCACGAGAATATATTCGATATAAATAAAGATTCGTGGCATTTAACTGTATAGATTTTATGCGAATTTTAATAAACATCGTTGGAACCGTTTTCGATAAAAAAAAAAAGAAAAAAATTCAATAAGCCTGCATTTCTTGGTTGACCAATATTTTTAGAAACGTTTATGTCAATTGCGGTAGTGTAAAAAACGGAAGATCAAGTCTGATCTTGCTGCAATTTCTAGTGTTTGAAAAATGTTATTCATACAATTACAAACAGACTATTCGCTAAAAAGATGTTTACTTTGTGTTACTACTGTAAGATAAAAGTATTGTAATCGTGTTAATTTTTCAATTATACTGGAAATACACATTTACACAAATTCAGAATAGACATTTCGAGTTTTCATTGGGAAAATCACATTTTGAGATCCCCTGAATAGGAAAAGTGTATTTTTAGAAAATGGTGTGTGTGTGTGTATATGTGAACAGCATGGCTATGTATCACCACAGCTCACTCCGCTAGGCCTATTGAATACAGCATCCCCTCCAGGAGCTTGCTCCTCAGTGGTCTGGGATTCCACTTGTAGTTCAGCGGTGTCCACCCGCTTCCTTACTTGTGCCTGCTCAACTTGGCGAGCAATACTCACCTCGCTGGTACTAGGCAAGGCCCGCGTGCCCGTCCCACTGGAAGCTTGCTCCTTTGTGGCCCGGTATGCGGGTTGTAGCGTGGCCGGGATAACCGCCCGCCCAATCATTCCTTTAGATTTTTTTAATCTTATTAATTTTCTTCATGGTTGTTCTACGTACAGCTAGAGTTCTTGTGAGTCGACTGTATCAGAGCCTCGCTCATGACACCGCAAGGCCATTACTCCATGATGCGACCCGGTATCAGGAAGGCACTGTAATAATACCCCCTATCTCCAAACCTCCCTGGGCACGGTAGCTTAGCACAATGTTTTAGGGGGGTGATCTCTGAGGTTGCCCCTAGGGGCACTACCTCAGATGACCAGCGAGTACACCCGCTCCGCTGAGGACTTTTATCGATGTCCAGTTCTGGAGCTGCCGAGTTTAGTGGCAAACAGGGCCACTTCGTAAAGGATGCAGTAATTTCTAAAATGCTGCGCTCGGGCGGTCTTGACAAATATGACGTTGCATTTAAAAAAAAAAAAAAAAATCTTTATTAAATTGTATAATTAGTATAAAAGAAAATCTATTGAGTGCTTTACAACAGATATTTTATGTCGTACAATTCCTAAATCTGAATTATGTACTTATTACGATAGAAATTGCTATTGTGATGTTTTAATGAGCAAATTGATTAAAAAAATAAAAACTTTTAATGTCAAATAAAATTGACATTTAATGAAAATATTCATTTAATTTGATAGAAACAGATTTCAATCCATCTATGGTTTTTGCAGTCCTAATTTAGTATAGGCGACGTCTAAGAGTCTATGCTATTTCATATACGACTGCTATTAATCACTCATAACTTACTAGATTTCCGATCTTAATAACGTTCATTAAGCTTAAAAAAAAAAAGAAACGCATTAAGATAGAATCTAATTAATTACGTCATTTTTATTTTTATCTGAAATGGTATTTTGAGTTTCTTTTTCAACGCAGAAACAAATGTTATTACACATTTTTGTTTTAACCCAGGTACCCTGTAGCTCTGTAAAATTAAGGTTATGTAAGATAATTCCATGCAGGTGTAGTTTGAATTGATAAAAACTTGGTAGTATACGTGATTATTATAATATGTTTGCAGACAAAACAAGGGGGGGGGGGGAAAAAGAAAAGAAATCAAATTAAAAAGAACCAAAATTTGATCAGAATCTATTGAAATTAAACCTTGAATTTAATCTGTTGAAAAGGATTTAGTGAGTAACTGTGTTTGGTGTAGGTGTGGCAGTTCATACATGACTATAGTACAATACATATGCACAGAACTGAAGTCATTATTATTACCTTCCATTACATGTTGAACAGCAGCGCTAACTTTACTATATCCCATTATATCTAACTAATTAGGCTTTAGCTTCTTTAATTTCCAAACTATGTTAGGCAAACTATGCCAAGGTCTACTCTAAACAATTCTCCGTCTCGCTTTATATTTAAACTTAATTTCAATCAAGACCTTACTTGACTTTTCAATGAACTCTTTTATGAAACTATTTATTTTCATAGCCTTATAAAAAGTAGCTAATCTAGAAAGTCGTTATTATTTAATTTTTAAAGTAATTTTATTACTTTTTTTTATAAAGCTAGTGATTGTGATCGTACCAGATTTTCGATTAAATCGAGTTTTCAACGGAGAATACGTTTTTCATTTCCCCTGAATACGAGAAAAGTGTTTTTTAGCGAATGGTCTGGGATTGTGTGTGTGTTAACAGAATATCTGGAATATGAAAAAGCTTAAACTTCATTTTCCGTTTGGTTACTACAAACCGCATATATCACGAAGAATTCGGACAAAATCCATGAACTGGAAGTGCGGTTTTACTAAATGTTTATTTTTCTTCAGTTTTTCGCGAATTTCTTAAAAAAACAGCTCCAACGATTTTCCTTAAATCATTTAAATCATTTTCCCGGGAAAATTAATTTTTATTGTGTTTCCGAGAGAGAGAGAGAGAGAGAGAAAACAGTAGCGTCATGGTTTCCTCTAACGTACCACTTCGGTAAAATATTCGGAAGTGCGATTTTACACAATAGGTTTGTGGGTTTTGGGAATTTCTTGGCAAAAAACAAGGATTTTCTTTGAATTTGGAATGTTTGCTGCACAAATAGAAATGTAATACTTTTATTTGTACATTTTTTCTGAAAAAAAAGAAAAAAAAAAAAAAAGATATTATGATGAAGGGCGATTGGATGTCTGTCAATTATTTTAAATTTTCCACAAGTTAGTTAGTTTTGATAAAGTGTGCACCACATAAGGCCGCTCAGTTATACAAGTAAAATTCCCGTCACCGTATTTATGGCCAGCCCAACAAAACATTGTAACGTTGCAATTTAAAAAAAAAAAACAATTCTTTATTAAATTGTATTAATTAGACTATGCCAAAGTCATGTGAGTGTTTCATACCAGAGTTTTTACTCTGACTCTCTGATTCTGATAGAAGTTTAACTCCCTTATTTTTGATAGATGAAAATCTCGATCAACATGCCCGGGAAATTTCATTATAACTTTCATCAGATTGCGTAGTATTCAATTGTTTCAATGTAGAACCAAGTTCCTTAGTGAGCCCAACTCTGGGAGGTGCTGAAGCGATCAAGATGCTAGTAACCTCGGATGCAATTGGAGATTTGTAGGAGAAGTATAATAATAATAATAATAATAATACATTAAATATATCAATACATAAATACATAATATAACAATAAATTTTATTCGTAATTTTTTTGGGCGTGTTCGTAAAACTGAACCACTTAACTGCCTGAGTTTGTTTATTTAATAAATATTATAAAATAAAATTTTTTTTCCCCTTAACGTTACGGGCATTCTACAAGCCATTACCAAAAAGTATTCTATGTTACAATTGTATCTGAAAATAGATTTTACAAAGTAGAAATTTGGTGGAGATAAAATTTGCAATACTAAAAATTTTTACCATTTTTTTTTTGTCCACAAATTAATTCAAACACTCACCTTTTGTGGATTTATAATATTTATTTGTATCAGTTGTTACATAACTTTGTCCTTATTCTTTTCTTATTGTAATCAAATTTTTTTAATTTGTTACCTGTCATTTTTACCATTTTTATTCTACTTAGATTTAACTAGAATCTGCGTTAAATGTGTTTATTTTATTTAGAATAAGCTGTTTGTTATATATAGATGCATCACGTGTCTTCTCACTTAGATTATTTTATATATGTTGGTTTTAGAGTTTTTTTGTTCATTTTTATAATTTTTTATTAAAGGCCTGTGTGAGAAAATCGTTTTATATTAAATGTTATAGTTAATTAAATATTTAGTAATATGCCAATAAAACAGGCAATAAACCAAACAACTTTCAACATAATAAATTTTATTGTTAAAGTAATAACTTGTACAATGAGCCCAGTTCTTACAAAGAGAAAATAAAACAATAACTTATATTGTTATAATATATATATATATCTAAAATAAAAAGAACAGGTATTGCCATTTATAGTAATAAAAAAAAAAAGTAAAAATGAAATTAATACAATTATCAATGTAAATTAAAGGATTACTAATCTTAGTGGAATTGTCACGCATACAACCAAAAGAAGGGAAAATATTAGTTATATCTATTATCTGAAATATATCTGAATACTTACTAAAAGTACAATAATAACATGATTATAATATAATATTCTTCACATTAAAAATAATTAAATATATACAAAAATACTTACAACAAAAATACCAAACACTGTGGCTGAACAACTTAACTGAATTAATCTTATTTGTATTAAATGAATTATATACACACACATTCATATTTCAGTATTTGAATATTTTATTGGAGTACTAATTTGGAATTATGTAAAAGATGTGTATACAAAGAATTTAATTTGTCAATTGTATTTATTGTTAAAATATATTCAATACGTTGATCATTGTTTGCATTCTGCAGAGTTTTACTAAAAACAGTTTTAAAGTTTGGCAAATTGGCACAGCATTCCAATAACAAATGTTCTAATGGATTTATTATTATAACTTGACAAATTGGGCAATTTTCATTTAAGGTATAAACTAGGGTTGAACCTTTAGAAAAATAATTTTATATAATTACTACTGGCGAGCCTCAATTGGCTTACATACATACAAGAGATACCTACAAGTTTCTGTTCGTCATCACGTAGTGTAGCTCGTGTTAGTGGATGCGACCAAGATGATCATCATTTTAAATGGCTTAATCCGGTTATGTATGACTGTGACAATGAAACCGACTTAATTAAAGCAAATTGTAAACTGTACGGTAAAGTAAAATTGTTGAGCGTACTTTAGATTAATGATTCTTTTGATGTTCATCACGTTAGGCATATAAATACTGGGCAATCTAAAAATGAATTGGATAGACTTGGTGGTTACTGCAATAGTAAATATAATGAAGAAAATTTGCAAGGTGGAGATTATCATTTTCCTAATAATGTTGATGTTAATAACTTTTCCGCAAGTGGGCCTAAAGCACTTGAATATTATTATAATAATGGTCATACCAAAGAAGATATACGAAAGACGCCGGATATGGGCTATAGTAGTACCAATGTGTATAAGAAAGGTTTATTACGCCTCGTAGGAAATTTAGAATCAAATGGAATCCGAAGGCTCATACGATTCATGCCCCTAGTATTTTGAAAGATACAGATAAATTTGGCAAATTCTGTACTAAACTAGAAATTAATAAGCCTTCTCCTTTGCTATATGTTAGACCATTTAATGGAGAACAGAAAAGTGATTCTATAAAAGATGGTACTCAAATGATTGTATCATATGTACCTTGTAGAATAAGAATATATCAGATTTATTTTTAGTGATAGATTACATAATGAAAGTATGTAATATTATTTCAGATGGAAGCAAGGAGAATAAATTTGTTCGAAAAATTGGAGGAGTTTTATTCTTTAAAAACCTGGCCAGCATATTTTGTGCAAGTGATTTTTTGTATGAACTTGAACTATTATGCTAACAGATTGAAATTTGTTACATTCTGTAGCATTAATAGTATGGATCTCAATGTAGTTATAGATATCTTGGAAATGTTTCATGAAAATGTCTCTGGTCGAAATTATGTGAAAATATATAGTTTACTGCAGGATTGCCAAAATCGGCAAGCATTTACGCTCAGATATGAATCATACAATGTAAAAAATAAATGTATGCGAAATGTAGGAGGATTAATGTATGCACTTCCTGCAGTATATTCACTAAACAATATATATAGTCTCGACCACGAGTGCAAGTTAAAACTTAGAAGAATCGGACTGACAAATTATTTGGGAATTTCCAATTTTATATTTTTCAATGAGTTTGATGATTAAAAAAAAGTTTATCATGTTTTAATAAAAGGCGCGAAGCGCCCTTAATCTAATATGCATCTTCTTTTATTTCCCAGTATTAGATATTGCTAGGGATGTTAATTTATCTATGTTAACAAAAATTTTTAAATACGTTTGAGGTTCATAATAATTATAATTTATTATATTTCTGTAAATGTGATTAAATTTTGAATTAAGTACCCGATCTATATCTTCACTAAGTAGTTTATTTTCCAATTTTTCTATAATATTTTGTTTGTTGTTTAAAGCAAATTGTTTATCCACCGTTCGGAAAAAATTGAGGTCACCCAATTGTTGTGGGAGAAGTATAAAGAAAGAAGTGAAGATAAGTTTGAAAGCCATACATCGAATGCAAGTTATCTCCCCGGGTTGTTAAGTCCCTGGTCAGATTTAAACAAAGTTTGGTTATTTGTAGTTGATCCTTAAAACCATCAAGACAAGAATTATTTTGGAATACAATTCTCCTGCCCAAATCCTTTCTTTATGATTTTGTACATGTGCAAACATGATAGAGAAGTTGGTCAGGAAAGTTACGTACGCTTAAACTGATTTCAGATAATTTGTAACTTGCTGGATTTCTCTAATATTCCCATTCATATTTTTTCCGTCAACCGGAAGTGAAGTGAAACTCTACAGAACCTTCAAAAAATCAATTTTTCCAGGAAAATATTTCAAATAAAAATGATTGTGTGACGATAGTATAAGAATTTTAAAGAAAATTGTTAGAATTTTTTAAGGGGAAGTTGATTTTTTGGGGGAGGGTTCTGAGGGTTGGATTAAGGGAATCAACAATTTCAAGTAAACATTCCGAGTTAAAAGAAAATTTGCTAATCAGTACTGCGAGAACTACAGTATGAGAAAGTTGTTTGATTGTTTCACAGTAGATTGTTGTTTTGATTCGAAAGGTAGTGAATATCTACTATCTTCAACATGCAAAACACTTCTAGTTGATTGACAATTGCATAGTATCAACATGTAATAATAAATAATAGAACATATAATCTCAAATAAATTATATCATACTAATCATTAAAATTTATTTTATATGATTGGTTTTTTTAAAAAAAATATAATATATATTTACCTAATTATTTACATAAGAATTTTCCATTTTTCTTATACTCACATACATATATAATAATACCGGGCATTGTACCGTTTCACCTATAAATAATGTGGGAATATACAATAAAGATTTATATCAACGTGGGAGACCAAACACCGTCTTGGCAGTTAGTTGGCATATTTACCATATTCTGTTCTTCGCTATATCATGTGTGTGTATATATACATTATATGTGTTATTATATCAGTATATAGTGTAAGCTATTTTATATACTCGTATATTGTTTTAGGATCACTAATTTTTATTATCTGTTTGTGTATGTCTTTTTTACCGTAATAATACAAGAAATATCAATTAGATTCTCATGGTTAGAAAATGATATAGTTATTATAAGAATTGTTTCCTTTTACGCTGAAATATATCTTAACATAATATTCCTAATTCATTTCAATTAGTTCATTCTTCTAATGAATGAACTCTAGATAAAGTATAAAGCTAGTTAATGTAATATCTTTTCAATAAGTTGTTATAATTTATTTTGCACACCCTTCTTACGTTTTAATTCCATTCATTATCACAATTATCGTCAAATTTACTCATAATGATAATAGAACACGTGAAAACTTGGGGAGTATTGATAATAAGCTTGCTGTTTTGTAGCAAAACATTCTTCTTTACAATAAACGAATATCTTATTTTAGATCACCATATTTAGCCACTTTTTAAAAGCGTTATGTTTATATTTATTTCAAATCCAAGGACATTAACAATCATTTAACTGCATATATTTTTGCCCAATTAAAATAATAACCGTATAATGAATGTGTTAGGTGGAGAGAATTTGTCTGGTTAATGAAATGAGATTGACTTTATTAACACTGGTTAACTAATATATTAATTAAGAGACACAGACTGCCTGGACTTTACAATAGAGAAATGTTTAAGATAGAGTGGTAAATGGGTAATGACACGTAATGATTGGCTGTATTGAACTGTATCGAACTGTCCTCAACTGTATTGAACTGAAATTAACTGTGTTTTTGTAACAGCAACCAAAGAGAGTAAAGAGCAAAACCCAAAACCACTCTCTTGGACTGGAATGGGAGAAACTGTATAAATATAGCGACGGACAGTCCATAAAAACACAGTTGAATACAGTTCAATACTGTTGAGGACAATTAACTACATCCAATCACTACGTGTCATTACCTCACTCTACCTTAAACATTTCTCTATTGTAAAGTCCAAGCAGTCTGCGTCTCTCCTAATTAATATATTAGTTAACCAGTAGTTAATAAAGACAATCTCATTTCATGAACCAGACAAATTCTCTCCACCTAACACGCCCATTATATTGTTTTAAAGTAGAATGGTATGAAAATGACACGTAGTGATTGACTGTATTGAACTGTATTCAACTGTGTTTTTATGGACACTTCCTTCGCTATATTTATACAGTTTCTCCCACTCCAGTCCTAGAGAGAGTGGTTTTGGGTTTTGCTCTTTACTCTCTTTAGTTGCTGAGCTTCTCTTTGGTTGCTGTTACAAGCGCTATTACATTGGTGACTCCTTTTTACTTTCACTTACTACTGCTAAGAGGAAATATTGCTATCGTGCCATATTTTCCACATTGAGTTTTCAAATTGGAAATACATTTGATTTCATTAAACATAATTTAAATTAAAGTGATACATTTTTATCTGTAAAGAAAGAGTTATTTGATTTTTTTTTTACAGAAAATCGTATTAGCCATTTTCTAGAAAATTCAAAAAATAAAACTAAAAAAAAATCTATTCTTTAAAGTCGTACTTCCGGTTAACCGATTTTCTTCAAATTTGCTATTCTATAATGCTTCCAATGTATATTAATATTGTATACGTGGTAAAACCATACATTGTATTGAAGTGGTACTTTAGAGGAAAGCATAACGCTACTATTCCCTTTAGTAACTCTAAAAAAATCATTTTTAATAGGAATCTTTTTCAAATAAAAGTGATAAATAATTATGTCTGTAGATAGTATACGAAGTTTCCAAGAAAATTCTTGAAGCTTTTTCCAATAAAATCATGAGAAACTAAAAAAAAAAAAAACATTCATTCAGTAAAGTCGTGGTTGAAGAATTTTGCCCAAAACCTTCGACAGATAGAATGACAGTTCTAAATGAAATTCCTGTGATTGTTAGTTTATGAAATATTTTGTTTACGCACACACACACACATACAGCCAACTAGGAACATTTTTTTTCATACTCAAGGAAACTCAAAACAAATATTTCCGCCCCAAAAAAACAACTCAATTTCAAAAATTTGACACCATCCTAATACTTACTCTTACCAGAAGTAAGTTAAGTAAAAAATACAAGAAAGAAAAAACTATCAGAAAATCTTATATTCTAATCTAATATTATGACAAAAAAGTTGTTGTGGTAGTTGGTTCCGGAGAGCTGAAAAGCATCAGAGACATTTTCCGTGATAGCTCGCTTCATTTTGTAGTGGTAATCGGCCGGTTTCGGGCGTTCGCCCATCTTCAGGATGCGTTTGTCAGACAATGTGACAACACAGACTTTGCACAGAGTAAATTCGGTTTACTCACTGAGTGTGTCTGTGATGAAACTGGTCGATGACCACGAAATGAAGCAGGCTATCACGGAAAATGTCTCTGATTATGGCAAAAAGGTGTATTACTATTTAAAAATATATAAAAAAAAAAGACAGAAGAATATTCGTAAAATAATTAATATTTTTAACTCCTTCGGAAATTAAATAAAATAAAAACGCAAACAAATGTCAAGCTGATAGGAAGTAGGCAATTTATAAAGGAAAGCAATTAAATATAAATTTTTTTTAATAAAACAGAAAGCTTGAGTCCATCTCTCTACGCCTCTTTATATATTCGGCCTTGTTTTTATTATTATATAATTGTGAATGGTTGGTTAGAAAGGTAGCAAATACACTCTTCTTTTTTTTTAAATTAGGTCAGAGAAAAGATTTCATTCATATATATTTTATATGGATACACTCTTATTTTATATTAAAATAGCATTTAAATTACAAATTTTTATCTTTACATGCAATAAATTTATTTAACATGATGTTCTGCAATGAATAATTAATTATCTCTGCCAAAGTGACCTTGACAATTGACACCCCTTCGCTTCATGCTGTATGCACATTCTGCAACTTTCTACCATTTTCATGCTTCAGATAAAAATGTAAAAGAAAAGAATTTCATAAATAAATTCAAATATTAATCACTATTTACTCATATTTCATACAACTTTGTTAATTAAATTAATTGTGTTCACCCAGCTGGAAAATTATATTCCTAATCTTGATTAACTTTATTAACAAATAAAAAAATTAATTTACACTACTTCTATGTATATTGAAATTGTGAGAAATTTCTCATATTGAGTTTTTCTCCGGAAACACTTGTTTTGAGATACCTCAAGTACGAAAAAATAATTTTTAGTGAATAGTCAGTTTGTTTCATATTATACATGTTAAAGCTTAGAAATTACTAATTTATAAAATGCTCACAAATGAATTATATAAAAGAATTTTAGCAGAAAACTTAACTTATAACAATATCGAAGTCATTGCCCGCAAGGGGTATCTGTTATTTGGGCAATTGTTAAGGGAGTAGCGGATCCCACGAATTACCACAGCTCCAATACTCCATGCACTTCGTCAGAACAATATACAATACACTTAAACTACATACACTCTACGTATCCTTTACATACAAGGGCAAACACGGTACACAAACTAGGGTCTTCGTCCCTAGTTAATTGGTGTGAGCTAAGAGAGAAGGAAGTGATTAGCTCAGAGGTCCCGCGTTCGAATCCAGCATATGCCCTTAGATTTTCTCTTCCTAAGAGCCTATATAGCTCACTGTCCGATGATGGGCAATGTTGTCTGTAGCTAGAGAACACTGCTCGGAGGCCGGCAGTGCACTGATAAGGCTCCCAGGGCCACAATCGATCTTTTAGGTCGCAGTGCATAACGCTTTAAAAATAATACAATAAAATATAATATCGAAGTCAATTGTATTCACATAATTGAGAAATATATCACTTAGATCAACTTATTAATATCAGTTTAAATGAATGATAAATTTAGCTTTCTTTCCCTGTTCAACTGTTAGTAAACAACTCCTTAGTTAATGCGCCCTTTTCAGTAGCTGACCATAGTTATTCCCAAGCAACCAACCTTACTGATATTCGTACTTAATTTGTCCGTTGGCTGTAAATGAGTGGGACATGCCTGTCTTTTAAAATGTATGTATACTTGATTATCAATATTTAACCCTCCTGTAGGATATATCTTCATCCTTTTTCTTCTTCTTCCTTGCCATAGAGTTTGCTACTTTTTATCCTTTGCTGCCAGTCCCGTCGAACACGAACAGGACAAAAATATGGCACAATGTTTTCCTTTCAAACATCGTGACTACCTGCTCATCCGACTTCAACCACGTCTCCAAAACCTTTACCAAGACTGGTCGAATTAGCACTTAATATAATAAGAGCTTGTGAGTTTCCTGTTCAGTAGGTGGCTTTTCCTCTGTAGCCTGTAAAAACACCTGTTTGCTAATCCTATTTTAATCTCTGCTCAGATATCATTTTCCGGGTTAATATCATAGCCCAGATAAATGAATTCATCTATCTTCTTATTAGCCTAAGAAGAGCTTTTGCGCTTTCTGGTTTGACATTTTCATAGTAACCATGGATTTGGTTTTAACCAAGTGGGAGAAAACCTTTACTTTTTCGATTTTGACTAGGAAGAAAAATTACTCTTCTATCCTTTTCTTTTTATCCTAGATTCCTTCTCACCCTGAGGAGAATGTATTCTTCAATGTAAATGACATACCGGAAATCAGGTATTGTATGATCAATCTCTTCAAGAACTACTCAAAATCTTTTAGGTTAACGGTGTCTATTAGGTTTCTTTTCGTTTCTAAGAAAATGATAATTAATTTAATAAGAAAAATAAAACATGACTTCCGAGAAAGATAAATAAATTATTATGCCACTATATTTTGAATGCAATCGTTCGCCAACTTTACGGAGATAATAATTCGAGAATCAAATATAACAATATATAGTTATCATAGTCTTAAAAAATATTTTGTAAAAATTATAATAAGAATAGAGAATATTTGGAAAAATATTTAGTACCTCTGATGAAATTAAAGGCATTAATATTTCGCTTCCAAACAGATAGTGTGACACTTCCGTTAAAATGACATCCGTTAAAATTGGTAATCCTTATATATATTTTAGTTAGCTTGGTCTTTCTTTCATGTTTTTTTTTTATAAGTAGGTAACAAGATAATCCTAGAGCAGGGAGAGATGATTGTGAAAGAATTCTAAATATAGTAGAACTATTAATAATATTATATACCTTAAGGCGATTAAAGTAACGTATGCAACATTAGTATTGTTATGATTCATCTCAAGGATAACAGACAAAACCTTACAATCAGGCACACACACCAAAATATGGAAATAATCTTTGAGAATGAATGTTGCATTACGAAATACGCTGAACAACAAGTGCGTATTAATGTCAGTATAAAAGATTGATTATCTATGAAATGCAAACATCTATAGATATAGAAATGAAATTAAAGTTTTGTAAGAATATCAGACAGAATATTACTTTTGAGGGGTGGGGGGGTCATTTGCACGTGTCAAGGATAGAAGAAGAACACCTGCTTGCAACGCTGATATTGTCACTTGATCAAATCGGAAATAATAGTCAGAAAATATTTTACACAACGTTTTGAAGGTAACCACTCTGAGAATTTCCATCTCGTTTTAAATATTGTATCGTACAAAAAAACATTGCATGAAAAAGGAAAAATAAGGAAATAAACCATATTGAGATTGTTGTAGGAGATTATTGCACTGCGAACTGAAAGATCTATTGTGCCTCCCGGACCCTTCTCCAATGCACAGCCGGCCTCCAAGCAGTGTTCTCTAGCTACAGACAACACTGTCCATCACCGGACAGTGAGTTTTAGAGGCTCCTAGGAAGAGAAAATCTAAGGGCAGCATGCTGGATTGGCACCCAGGACCTCCGCGTTGCTAGTCCAACGCGCTACCACTGAACTAATCCCTTCCTTCTCCCGTGGCTTTCGCCAATAAGCTAGGGACGAAGACCCTAGTTTGTGTACTGTGTTTGTCCTTGTCGAAGTGCATGAAGCTCAGTAGCTGTGGCAACCCGTGGGGTCGCTACACCCCAAGTAACTGCATGCAACAGATACCTCTTGCGGGCTAATAAATCGTATTAGCGGCTTTCTTTTACTGCAATTCTGAAGAGTTCGTCAGAAATTCAGCAATTTTACCCTTTGGTTTATTTGTTTTTAATACAATATAGATCAAGCGATCATAATACTATCATGGTTGTGAGAAGGAGAGAATAAATTTAGGAATGAGATAGTAATAAATAGTAGATGAGCTGAACAGTGTATAATGAAAAGAAACACAAACTGCAAAGACCTTACACTGTTAATAGAAGTTAGATAGCGAGAGAATAATAAAGTGAGACACAGATTGTGAGAATTAAGAAGTAACTAGGTTGCTAGCTGGATGTGCTGTTGTAAAAACTGTTCTGCTGCAGCTCTATATATATATATGATAGAATTCTCCCTCCCTAGTCTGGCCTAGGTGGGGAGAGTACCTAACGTTTAATTCATTTAATGTCTGGTTCTTCGCTCTTCGGATCTTATGAATCTTTAATGATTTCGATCCCATTACAATACTTTATTATATATCAGGGGTTCTCAATGTCGGTTCTAGAGGGATTTCAGGGGTCTGTGAACTTGGATGGAAAAAAAATCAACTCAATATCTTTATTCACGATTTTCTGCAATTTCCAACGATTCTCTTTATACTTCTTAATACTACCTGGGCAAAATTGACCACCACATTTATTTGAAACATATTTTTCTACTACAGTGCTATGTTTTATCACCAATATAATATGAAGGTAATAAAAATTCTATCTAAAATTCCAAATTTCAAGAAAATTGGTTAATGTGTATTGTGAGACTTTATTAAATAGAATTTTAGTTTTGGGGGGGGGGATTTTCTCGAAAACTCTCTACCGAATTTCTTTAAATTTGAAATGCTATTTCACTTTTATATTCAACATTTTCCTCGGAAAAAATTATTTTATTATATTTAATTATTTTAAATTATTTAATTTCAAATACATTAGGTCTGTTGGCAATGTTATTGGCACTCTATATTGGACTTCAGTGTTATACACTAATGTACAAACTGAATTTGCTCTGTGCAAGTCTGTGTTGTCACACTGTCTGACAAACGCATCCTGAAGATGGGCGAACGCTCGAACCGGTCGATGACCACAAAATGAAGCAGGCTACCACGGAAAATGTCTCTGATGATCTATTCCATTAGTTTATTTACTGCAGTAAGGGGATGTCCACACTTGTGCGCTTTCCTCTTCTTCTTCCCTTTCAACTTGCGCTTCCTCCTTCCATTTCATCATGCGTTGCGCATGCCTTTCGCGAGCATGCCTCTTGAGGCATTCAATTTGTTGTCCACACTTCATCCGTTCAGTGTGCATTTTATTGATGGATTCAGACGTGACATTAGCTATTTGTGCAGGTTACCTGTTTTTGAAACCATTTGCAACTAGCCTTAATAAGGGCTCGCCAAAAAGAGAATTTAATTACAGGCTATCGAGAGCAAGGAGAATCGTTGAAAACGCTTTTGGGTTGATGGCGCCAGCGTTTAGAATTTTTCGTAAGCCTATAGAAATTACAGTGATTGGGACTGTGGTTGATATAGTGTTAACTTGTCCTTCTGCTTCATAATTTTCTCCGGGCGCAGTTGGATGCAGCAAGACAGTATTCACCTCCTGGAAGTTTTGATTACGAAGATGAAAGCACTGGTGAAGTTATTTATCGCATATGGAGAGTAGTTACTTCCAGTGATAATGGTATGAGACCTCTACAACAAATACCACGGAACAAGCATCACTTCTCGCACTTTTTTTTGGCATATAATTTTGAATTTACATACCACAAAACTGTTTGAAGATGATAATCTTCTTTTATAAAATCAAGTGTCTCTTGATTACAGACATAATCAGAGAAATCTGCTGTAGGAGATATTATTAATTAATAATAATAGTTGAATAATATCAATTACTAATAAAATTATTATTAAAATAATAATTAAATCATATTTAAAATTAATTATATAATATATAACCTATAAAAAAAAAAACACATAACACGTAGCGAAATCAATGAAGACGCATAGAATGTTGAACGAAAATCCAAGTAGTTGGATTCAGTTGCGCTGCGGTTGCGTCATGAAAATAAAGGCCCATTCACTTGCATGAGGTATGCAATAACGGCATGCCTCCCGTTCATCACACCGTGCGCTATGACGCATGCCTCTCTTGAAAGAAAAGTTGCACCAGTGTGTGGTCATAACTTAAGAGAAAGACTTGTGAGTACTTCACATTAGATTTTTACTTTCTCTTGCTCCTTAATACGAGAGAGTATTACGAGGATGTCAAAGTTTCGAAATTGAGTTTTCACCGGAAATAACATGTAATTACCATCCTTATATAGTAACTCGTCTTAGGGGAAATTTATTGCATGCGTACGTGTGTGTGTGTATTTTAACAGATTATCATCCAAACTTGGTATTCCATATAGATAGATACTACCACCGCATCAGACATTATTATTTCGGGCAAAATCCATTAACAGGAAGTGCGACTTTACTCAATGGTTCCCCTCTCCCACTTTTTCGCGATTTTCTTGAAAATGGTTCCAACAATTTTCTTGAAACTTCGTATGCTATGTATACACATAAATACCTAATCACTTTTATTTAAAACATTTTCCCAAGTTTTTTTGGGGGAATTTTCTCTTTTTGGAATTGATTTGTGCGGAATTTTAGGCGTTGAATTTCAAATTTTATATGACGTTGATTTAGTGCTTTTGGTGCGCACTAATGGGCCAGAATGTAATTACTTCTCTACCACCAAGGTTAGTAGATAAATTCTAGATTAGTAGGTAGATAGGTATAGTTCGGCGCAACTTAGTTCTGGCACCCTAACACTGTTAAGCTCCGTCCATTACCAAAGCTTTCTAGTAGCTGTGACGTGATATGACTCCGCCGCTCACAGGTTTTAAAATTAGGTTAACCGAGTTATAGATAGTTATTTTAGGACAAATATTTAAAATTTGAGTTTAATATGTTACGGTTTGAAAGAATAATACTTTTAAGAGAAATAGTTTGGATGTACGAGTGGAAGTCCCCACTCCAGTGGACATGCGCAATGGATGTAATTCTATGCGTGTAAGTAAAGAGAGAGTAGTAGTAGTAGGAACCACGTATGTGAAAAGAGATCAGATTAACTTTGTCTTATGATAATTTTGTGTATTGTAAAAATTGTTATTTTAAATATTCCTATCACTCACATGTAACTGGGGGAAATTCTGTTAAAGTGTTTTAATACAAAATAAAGTATGGTATTCCAAATAATGTTATAATAGTTCAGTTTCTATAATTATTTTATTATATCCATTGATCCCATTCTTTGAAAAAAATAGTAACTTTTAAGTGGTTCTATTAGATCATAATTTATATAAATTGGGATGTAATAAATAATAAATAATGCCATTTTATTTATATTTCCTAACAGGTGTAAGAGAAAGTCGTATAAGTGTTTCAGAAAAACAACCTTTTTTTATTTGTATATGGTAGTTAAAAACTTAAAAAGAAATAAGTGATAAGTTGCATAAGAATGTGGATTATTTATAAAAAAAAAAAATGAACGATTTAAAGAATTATTGTTATTGTAGATACATGAATAATTCAGTCGTTACAAGAAGACAATAAAAATACTAGGTACTACTATAGTAGGTTTGAATGTATAAGTAACTAATGGAAATTAATGTATATTGCTTTTATCAGATAATTTGCCGACAATGGCCACTATTTCTAAAGAAAGCAATACATAAACATGTACATAATATATATATATCGGCAAATGTCCAACTGTATCTCGAAATGTAAACATTGGTTATATAGCAGGTACAGTCAGTCCTCTGTTGGCCATGTTTGACGTGGTGCCAGTGAACTTTATGCAGAATGTTTGTGTTATGTTTGCTATAAATTGGACCGGAGTGAAAGTTAGTATGATCATTTCTACAATGTCAAGTCCATTTACTTTTAGATATATATCTATGTTTTAAAAGCATTCCATTTAACACTTTTTTTTTTTCTTTTTTTTTATTAATGTTTGTGTGTAACATATAAAGTGAAATTAGTTATAATATTAAATTAGTTTATATTACTGTTAACATTTTATACCTAAAAAGTGGAGACAACTAATTTATAATATGTACGCGAAAGTTTTATTTTGAAAAATTACTATCTGGAAAGTTTAATTTCATTTTTTATAACTGAGTACTCGGTCAGGGAAATCAAATAAATCATAATTAAAATTATGTACGCAATATTCCTTTTAATTGCAGAGCACTGAAATATATTGAAATATTGGACACACTAAACATAAATTAGATATTAATTTTAATTGATATTTATATTATTTTTTTTCGAAATCTTTAAGAACCGAAGATATCGAAAGGTTTATTTTATAAAAATATATGCTTCAATATATATTTTTTTTTATTCTACATATTTACGACATTACATACATTATACTTTACATACTAAATTAATCTAATTGCCTTCATCTTGTAAAAAAAAAAAAATTCAAATTATTGTATTGCAGCCCCTTGATGATGGCTTAAAAATAACCCTGAACTTAGCCTTAAGAAAAATTATGTTTGATGTCGCCAACCCTCAGCAACAAAATTCGTCAAATATTTTACTTAGGTATTAAGTAGTTTCACCATTCCTACAAAATTTCAATTTCCATTAGTTTCCAATAAAATTTTTAGCCAAATGGTTTATCATCTGTTTATTTTGATGATTTTTTTTTTTTTTATCTGATTATGTTTGATGAAAACAATTAACCAACTGGCCGGGAATGGGACGAACACTCCGTTCAATAGTCAAGAACCTGTGCTGGGATTACCAGAAGGGTAGAGCGTGTACGCCTTTGATAGGACTTTCTTAGGGACACGCCTTGACAAAGTCCTAGGAGCCAAATACAGCAAGATGATGATGTCAGTGCTGTGTAAAAATAGAACTAAGGAGACTCTCTGTTTAGAGAGGAACCAGATTGTCTGATGACAGGCCTTTTTATAGGGCACGTAGGTTCAAAAAACATGTACACAATGTGAGGATAATTAGCTCAGAACCTTTGTGTAGATTAAGTCCAGAAGAGAAAGAATGGGCCTTACACTTGCTGTTCAATTGAGTTGCAATCGCTATATTGCGCTATAAGACTTTGGTACATTGAGATCAGAGGAGATAATAACGCAATGAGAGCTGGTAGGGAAAGTCCTCAATCTCATGAAAGGGGGAGGTTTCCTGTCATAGACCTAGAGGGTAGGTGCAATAAGCGTCTAATTGGCTGCAATGCTTGGGGAACGGGCCTACAGAATGAAATGGCCAAAACTCTCTGAGATACACTCTCTTGTCTTACCGTACACGGCCGTAGAGTTCTTACCCCTTTTGTCACATTCACCAACATGTAACGGACGACAGGGCTACAACTTTCAAGCACCGAAGAAGAGCTGTACTACAATAAAGCTAGTACTACAGTACTCCATTGCTTAGCAGTCCTAGCGTGGCGGCTGAATTTTCCGTATTATTTACTCATTTTTTGGGATTTTCTTGATAATGGCGTCAACGAATTTCTTTAAGTTTCAGATACTAATTGCAAACTTATTAAATTCTTTGAAACTTTTACGTGACTGTTTTAGGAACTAGGATCTATAATCTCTAAAAAATTCATTTATATTCTTTGGGTTTGATACAAGTCTGCCTGAAAGGTTGTACAACAAAATAATTAAATTCAGGTATGTTCTAAGAAGTAAGGGAACCAACAAGAGGAGGGGATTAACTCAGTGGTAGGGCGACGGACTAGCAATGCAGAGATCTCGGGTTCGGGTCCAGCTGTGTTGCCTTTACATTTTTTCTTCCTAGGAGCCTCTACAGCTCACTGTCCAGTCCGGCAGAACACTGTCCGGAGACCGGCAGTGCACTGAGAAGGCTCCGGGCACAAATGACCATAGATGTTGAAGCGCCTTAAATTTTAACAAAAAAAAAAAACAAAATGTAACAACTATGTTTAAGCCTTATGTATAAGCAATTTAATAAGTCTGAAGCTAAATATGTCAATTAGAATTGTAAGAGAAATGTTCATGCATTTTCCGTTGCATGGACAGAGCCCAAGTAAAATGAAATGTATTCCAGTAACTGGAAGATAGTACAAATCTGGAATTAAGTGAAAGTCTTTCTTTATAAGTGATTTACATTAGATTTTTCTGTTGTTTATTTTCACTTCTGATATAATGACATTTATCTATTAGAAACTGTTCTAGTATCTATCTGATAGTAGAGAGAGGAAAGTGGGATATACGATAATAAGTTGTTGATCTCTATGCATTCTTTGCTGGAAGAAGGTATGGCATTTCCCCATGTAAGGTAAATGCTTCTTCAATCGTGCGCCTCTGGATGTCCTTGACTTGAAAGTAAAACGGAACTTGTATTCATTTAAAAGGTAGCATTCTTTTCTCTTTATTTCATTCTTTTGAAAGCTAAGTCATTCTAGATTATCATTGGTACTCCCTATAAGAGGAATTGTTATGAACCTGTCAGATTTTTTGTAAGTTACATGGGGCTATTTATTTTTTCAGTTTCTATTTTACTTTCTTTCACTTCGGTAAGAGGAAATGGAAATATATGGTCGTGTCAAAAAATTTTGGAAAATGAGTTTTCAGTAACATTACATGTAATAAAATTCTATAATATGAAATTTGTCCGACTCAATTTTCGTCTGATATTGGAGCAATTTAAGTGCTAGCAATTTCCCATTGCTAATCAATGCAAAGTAATATTTCTGAATACACATTTCTATGTTACGATAATAACACTATGGACTTATTATTATTAGACTAATGTTTAATTTAAAAGGAAATCTTTAGAAAACTTAACTATAAATCGTGGATTATAAGTGAAGATTACATCAAGAATTATTACATTTAGGAATTGCAGAATTAACTGGCGTGAAACACTCGTATGACTTTCTCTTAATGCCCTTAATTTTTTTTTTTTTTTTTTTAGGATTTTCATCAATATTGAGGTTTCATCAGACAAATTACTCCTCTTAATTTACAGTTATATATAAAATGTCAATTTTTTTTAAATTTTGCTCTTACTTTCTTATATACAGCTCTTACGTATGTATTGGTATCGTTTATTGATACCGGAAGTTGAAGTGATGAGTAAGAGTAAGAGATTGTTACTTAGAGAGATTAGAGAGTTGGTATTCGAAATACGTACTACTGATTTATAAAAATATACTATATTTTAACAAATAATTTAAAGAGATATAAAATAGAAAAACTAAGATGCAGAATTGTAAATAACTATAAGAATTATAAAATGAATATAAAATATTAAAGAAGTTAGTAAAGTGTTAAAACCTTAAATAGGGGACGCGCTCGCGATGTGAGATGGTGCTTCTGATCTGAAAACTGATGTAGACGTTTGATGCCTGAGTCGAACTGAATCCCTCCTCCAATGGGGCAACGTGTTATATTTGCATCACTCACACATCGACGCTGATGTGTAAGTACGTGTAACACTAAGACATCTCTTGTGGTATATTGACCCTAGGGGAGGACAGTAGTTAACAAGGGCTGATTTGGCCGGGGTGGCGACGCTTTGTTAACAGATGGTGGGCCAGGTAGGCCAGTGAGGTATTATCTCTTGACTGTATATTGACCCTTTTGAAAGAAATACAAAAAGGGTTTGCCGCGGTTCATGACCTGCAGGTAGCGGCTGGCTGGACCCTTTTCCAATTTTCAACCACTAGGTGTAATTTTTAGATTTATTTAAAAATTATCTCTTCTTTTTTTTTCTTGCTATCGCTATCACATCACACGTACATAAATATATAGTAGTGGCAGTTAGTGAATGATTCACTTTGTGGAGAGGCCATTAATTATTACATTAAAGAAACACATTTGAATTTTTAACTCTTTTCAGATTGCTCAGAAACGCCTAAACCAGTTCTTCAGAAAAATGGTACAAATAAAAGTGATAGATTTACGAGAATATATCTGTACAATTAGTATTCCAAGTTTAAAAGAAAACTTATAGTTGTTTTCGAGAAATTTCCAAAGAAACACAAAAACCTATTCTGTAAAATCATATTTCCAGTTGAAATGGTCAACCTCAAATCCAGAGTCTCGGCGAGAAGAAGAATTTGTCCTAGCGAGAATGAGACTCGGTCACACCATGTTGACACACAGCCACATATTCCGAAGAGAATCTCAGCCGGTATGCAGCGCTTGCAATACGACATTAACGGTCCCCCGCATATTCTATTGGAATGTACGAAATATGTAAACGTGCGCGGGAAAGGTAAATTTGCTGGCCAGTCTTATAGATGTATTAGGAGACAATGAGGGCAATATCAGTATGGCTTTCGAATATCTTAGGGAGGTTTATCTATTTCATTTGTTGTGAAACTAGCTGTACATATGTATGATGTGTTTAGTTGTTTGCTGGTGTATTGTGAATAGGTATTTATTTTATAACAGATATAAGGGAGTAGAGGAATATGATTAGACCTAGATTGTGGGTTTGCTGTCGAAATTATTATACTGGTGGGTATGGATATGCATCCCGGATGAGTCCTTACAAATTAGAAACAGGTGCAAAGGACCATAATTGTTGAGCACCTTAAAAAATCCAGAAAAAAAAAACATTTCCAGTTAACAGTCGTTTTTCTTCAAAGTGTATTTTTGAAATTTTCTCGAAAATGAATCCAAACGATTTTCTTTGATCTTCGAATGTTAATGCCATAGATATAAACTTATCACTTTTATATAAAAAGCAGTACCCCTCCCCCCCACAAAATCGATTTTAGATTTTGATTCTGGAAGAGTTAAGAGGTTAGGTTTATCTATAAATGTCTTGCCGTCTGCACATTCAGTTACTTGGTCCCAAAAAATCAAAGTGTGTACAGCTCAATTGCATCTAAATAGTTGAACGGAACAATGCATTTAGTAAAAATTAAGTAACTTTTTTCTTACTTCTTTTTTGAAATTGAGCTTTATCACCGGAAATACGTGTTTTGAGGTCCCCTGGGTACGG
>JAAEAF010004753.1:55805-102810 GCA_011037195.1 Triatoma infestans | reverse complement strand
AAAAAAAAAAAAAAAAAAAACCTGTGTTATTATTAGAAAAAAAAAAATTACAAATAGTAAATTTGACGTAAAACATTTTAAGATGATATCTAATAAACAAATGATTAATTATTTCTATTTCTATTTTGATGTTTATGTAATTAATAATGTCCTATATTAGTTTAGTCGTATTTCAAGACAGAAATAATTTTTTTTCATATAAATAGTTTGGCATTTGTCAAGTATTATATTATTTTATTAATAACATGTTTTATGTTAAAAAATATATATTTATATTTCTAAGAGGTTTTTGCCAAATTTTATATAATTTCTCTCTAAGTCTACATCATATAGTTTTGCCATAATCATAATATTATCATCTTAAATTAATAATATTTATATTATAAAAAAAAAACTTTTTATCACAAACTAAAAAAAGTTTCTAGTGAAGAATTCATGACGCAATGAATATGAATTATTTGATTATAATACCATAAATCAATTTAAAAAATTTCTTCATAATATTTAATGATCTCCTACTTTAATATATCATTCTGAGGAGAGAAAAACTTGATCACTGCCAAAAATATAGCTTGATAATTAGCCTTTCATGAAATGTGGGCTATTGTAAGATTTTTGGCAACATCCTGTAGTGCCATGGAACTCAAATATAGAATGTAAGAGTTTAGTTTAAGACTAAAAGTGATTTACATAAAAATCTAGAGAAATGAAAATGTAATGGCACCCAGCAGAGAGAAGAGAGGCTCTCTCTGGTTAACAGAGACTACTCTCTGACTTAGGCAGGCTAGAGTAGGAGAACCTGTGTATATAAAAGCCAGTGAGAATCTATCTAGAGGATATCTATCAGATTCAACCATATGATGTAATGGCATCCAGCAAGAGAAGAGAGGCTCTCTCTAGTTAACAGAGACTACTCTCTGACTTAGGCAGGCTAGAGTGGGAGAACCTGTGTATATAAGCCAGTGAGAATCTATCTAGAGGGTATCTATCAGATTCAAACCATACATCGCATCGTGTCATATCTCTACTCCCACCTTTTATTGTATCAAAATCATTACAAAGTCCAGTGCAGTTTGTGTAAACTTACAGCTACATTATAACAGTGTCTTCATATCTCGTTTATTCAATCAAACCCAATTTCTCTCCTCAACAACTCCATTATAAAAACTAGAATATTTCATCCTATTATTTTATGAAAATTTTCTATTTTTAGGTATTATTTAGATGAATCGCCCTCCTCTACTTGAAGCTCCCTTGGAATATTCTGGAGCACCCCGACTTGAAAACCGCTGACCAGAATATTATCATTACAGCCCCAATCTCTTGAAGTGATTAAAAAATATGTTCCATTATTTCTCCAAAAAAATCATGCAATCTTTTTAACCTAAATAATCTTTATTGAGCGCCTGTGTGCGCACAATAATATGTTATGCGGCGCAGGTCTGGGGGAGCCGTAGTTTTGAAGAAATTGAAAAATTAAATTTATACTTCATAAAAAGATTGTTCTTGTTACCATTTAATTCCTCTAGGTATATTTTGTACCTGGAAACAAATCTTTACCCGATTTTTTTTCTTTACGATGAGTTGGCACTTTAACTATATTAAAAAGGTTTTGTTGATGCCCCGGATTCAAGACTGCCTAAAATTTTGGCGAAAAGCAAATTATTGAGAAGAGAATATCGTGGCATAAAGATAATTTATACTTGTGTAATAAATTGGGTTTGCAGTTGGATTATCTGTCAGATGATATGTGTACAAATATTATAGAAGCGTTAAAAAAAAGATTTTAGGAATGAAATGATATGTAAAGCTAAAAAATCCAGTTTTCATGTTTTATATACGTATCTGAAGTTGTTCTCCTCAGAAAATCATTATATCTCAGATCACAATAATTTAAGGTCCATAAGTGTTATATTTAAATTGCGTGGACAGCTAATTAAGCTTAATGCCAGTTTTTTGAAGAAGGTGCTCTCTTTGTAACAGTAATGAAATGGAGGATGTTTATCATTATTTGGGTGTATGCTCCACTTTACAGGAATGGCGCTTGAAGGGGTTTGTTAAGAAGTTACTATCGCTGAATGAAGTGATAAACGTATTGAATGGTGCAAATTGGAGAAACCTAATTAATTTTCATACATATGCCTATAAATGTAGAAGCCTACTTGTGCAGAAGTTTAACTATTGAGCACATAGTGAAAAATTGAAAACCTCTAGCAATATTGTATATATATAAATAGTTCTTTTAGTTTATTCTATTTTCGTAAGATATTTATTTTTTAAAGTGTTTGTAAGATTATTCATATATTTTTCAGAAGTTATATTTATTTCTATTTAGAAGAAAATTTATATTGTTTATGTTGCTTTTATTTATTTTGTTAGTTGTTAGTGTTCAAGGTAGTAAATACTGTTGTACACAATTGATGACAACTCTGGCTGACGGTGTTAAGCACCAAGCCAATTAGCTTTGAAGTTTTCTTTTGTTTATTTACATGTCATAAATCTTTGTCAATAAAACATTTCTGTTCTATTCCATTTTTGCAAAAAACTCATACAATCTTTTTAACCTAAATAATCTTCTTAAATTTACTTCTTTTTTTTTTAAATTTAAGGCTCGACAACATCTATGTTCATTGGCGACCGGAGCCTTCTCAGTGCACTGCCAGCCTCCGGATAGTGTTCTCTCGTTACAGACAACACTGTCCATCACCGGACAGTGAGTTGTAGAGGTTCCTAGGAAGAAAAAAAATCTAAGGGTAAACACAGCAGGACTCGAACCTGGATCCTCCGCGTGGGAGTCCAGTACGCTAACCACTTAGCTATTCCCTTCCCTTTAAATTAATGGGTGCCACGTTAAAATAACAGTAAAAATTAAATATCTTTTTAGATAGTAAAAGTAAGAAAATTTCTAGTATTTAACACCAAGTACTTAATAGAAAGTTAAATACAGTAACTAAAAATTACTTTTCAAAAATAATATAAAATAAAAAATATCTAGAAAATAATATAACCGGTGAAAGTTAATAAAATAGAGTGAAATAACAAATTTACAAAAAAAAAAAAGATTATAGATAAGAAATGGAATTTGTATGTTTGGGAGTTTACTCAGAAGCACGCAAGAGGTCCCTCACTCTTTCTATCACCAATTTGCTGCTGCTACAACTAAAAAGTGACTCACTAATGTTTGACCTCACACAAATATAATCCACAATACTTGGCTCTGGCACGAAATAACTTGAAATTACACAAAACTAATGAGGAATAGTGATATATTTGGAGAAGTCACGATGCGTAGTTATAAATATATCTAGTATATATCAATTGTATTTTGAAGTTTCGCTGTTTGTAGAGATATTGTATTTTTAACTATTTTATTCATTAAAAAGCTATTTAATCCGAATAGTCTGTATATAAGTTCTGTTCAAAATCCATGGAATGCAAATTTAGTGAGCTTGGAAATGTGTTTAGAATTGATTGCTTTGCTGTAGATTACTTATAGTTCCACTAATAATGCTCAATACACATTGTTCTATTGAACCGCTAGCATGCAAAGAACACTAACCAAAAAGATCCTTCTAAAAAATCCCCATTGTTCGAAAGAATCTAAAGCTTCAAACTGACTGCATAAATAAATCAGGAAAAGTAGACCCGCCATAGTCATCAGAGACATTTTCCATGGTAGCCTGCTTCACTTTGTGGTCATCGGCCCGGTTTCGGGTGTACGGCCCATCTTCGGGATGCGTTTGTCAGACAGTGTGATAACACAGACTTGCACAGAGCATATTCAGTTTATACACGCGTAACATGTGCTAGATCCTACCAGGCGCTACATCTTAGACATATTGGGGTATTTATAACATTTTTCTTATTTAAATTTGTTGAATGCAATTTTAGCAAACTATTTTAGGGAATAGCATTTTGGGAATAGCTCTGCGGAACCAACAAACACAACAAATTCCATAGTCATACTAACCGAAAGTTTATAGTAAGGTTTCTCTAATATCAAACATATATATACTTTTATATAACTAAGTTGAACTTTTTTTTTATCATAAAAACTTAATTGTAAATGCAGTTATTGATTTACAGTGAATGTTCAAATGCTCATTTATCTGGCAAACCATTCAGCAAGTTGTATTTATTTCTAAGTTGAAATGAATATAAAATTTGGCTAATGTTTTCCATAATTTCTGTATTTATTAATTAATAAAAATGGTTTTATAATTAAAATGGCATTTTTCATATTTACTAATGACGTTAAACAACTGTTCTCTATGTATCTCATATTGAGAGCAGATCAAAATAACATAATATCAAAATAAAAATGGTTTTATAATTAAAATGGCATTTTTCATATTTACTAATGACGTTAAACAACTGTTCTCTATGTATCTCATATTGAGAGCAGATCAAAATAACATGTTCTAGATTCTACCAGGCTCTACTTCTTAGACATATTGGGGTATTTATAACATTGTTCTTATTTAAATAAGCCCTGAATGATTAGTACTGATTCTATACATTGCATTCATTAATTTGTTGAATGCAATTTTAGCAAACTAAGAGCGCCTGTTTAGGGAATAGCATTTTGTAAAATATTTCTTTGTTATAATTTATTGTATTGCTTTTGTCTCCTTTAATTATGAGAAGACCTAATTGTTTGGCTAAAATCTCGTAAAAAGAATTGATAGCCACCTCCTCAGCTAAGTGATCTTCACTTTCCAATAATCTGTTTCCCTAACTGTTTCCATAACATCACCCAGAGAGACATTATTTAAACTTCTGTGAAATAAACTGATATATTATTTAGTTTTAGTAAAGCATTTTTACAATCAATTTGAATTGATTAACACAAACGTCGGAGTTCCCGAGATACATACAACTTAGGCCGTAATGCTTAAGCATTCAGGAGGGTAAATGCAGGAGGGTCTTACCTCCTGAGAAGCCAAAAAATCAGATGGCACGCAGTTCTTCCAAAGTCGTTAAGAATTGCCGCCGTTAATAGGTGGTTAATAGTGTTGTGTTGTAATAGGATCCGAAGAGAGGGATCGAAAGCAGAGAGAGAGAGACACACACACACACACAAAATTGAGAATCTCTCTCGCTACTTAGGCCAGGCTAGAGTAGGAGACTCTGTATATATACAGCTGCGCTAGCCCTACAAGTGAGTCTTTAGAACAGTTTATACAGCAGTTACAACTCGTCAGCAACTAACTACTACCCTTCTCTTTACTCAGTATAAATCTGTAATTTCTATTTACGTGTAAAGTTCTGGCAGTTTAGTGTCTCTATTTTATTATACAGTGTTCAGCATTCATTCTAGTTTATTTCTTTAAAAAACCCTTCCTCACTAATTTCTCTCCTTCTGAAACTTATTACAGTATATTGAAACATTTGTCAAGCAGTGGTTCCCTGTTCTTTGTCTCCTTTCTTACTAAAATGATCTGGGTATATCGTCTTGTATAAACGGGATAATTACCGCAGTATCTACTATTACAGCTTTGTTTCTAAGGAAGAAAACAACCATATAGTGAACTTCAGAATATATGAAATATTCTCTTCCAAAAAAATGCTGATGTATAAGCTTCAGTCCCTGTTAGTGCGATTACTAGAATTAATGATATGTCTCAAATCTCTTTGTTGATGTTTGTGAATTAATTTATTGATTTTAACGAATCTTTTTTATATATTACAGGTAAGCATACGTGATTCAACCTAGTCTAGACTTTAATGTGTCAACTATAAAGGTATGTTAAGGTTTTGAATTAATCTATTTGATTCATTAAGTTAAACTTAACTAATCAAGTTAAACTTCGATTTTATTTTTGCTTATAATGCGAAACCTCAGTAATGTAGATCTTTCGTCAACATGGTGAATCAACCGCACATTTATCTGCTATATTTAAGAATGTTACCTTAATTAGTATACATTCAAGACCAATAGATACCATTCCCTCCAAGGCTTTCCATCATTCTGGTTGGTAAGTACAGATAGCCTAACTCACAAATTCCCAAAAACGTTTTAAAAAAAATCTCGTGTTTTATAATAATTGTCCAAAAAAAGTGATAGCATCAGAGATATTTTCCGTGATAACCTGCTTCTTTTTAGGGTCATAGATCGGTTTCGGGCCATCATCAGGATGTTTGTATCAAATAGTGTGATAACATAGACTTGCACAGAGCAAATACAGTTGATACAGTCGAATACTATTTGCTCTGTGCAAGTCTATTATCACACTGTTTTGACAAAAACATCCTGATGATGGGCGAGCGCCCGAAACCGGTCGATGACCACAAAAAGGGTCAGGCTATCACGAAAAGTATCTCTGATGCTTTCTAACTCTGCGGAACCAACCACAACAACATAAAAAGTGATTGGTAGGAATTAGCATTCCAATTGTAAAGCGAAGTTTTGGAAACGTTTCCGACTTCCATTGCATTAGATTCTGTGATGATTAGCTAGCTAGCCGAGGCTATTACGACCTCTGTGGATCTCTGTGGATTGTGGCCCTCTTCAGTCGTATCAGCTTGATTAGACTTAGAAGTTTGTAGAGAGAGACTCTTCGGCAAAGCTTGAAGTCGATTTCTCCTCATCAGAAACAAATTCTCAGCCATACAAGTCTCCCACATTGACGCCCAATGTGCGTGCAATGCTATTTCCTCTTCTTCTAGACAAAACCTGCACGAACTATCCGTTGTCTGGCCCATGCAATATATACGCTTCCTAACTAAATCTACAGTGGCCAGTGAGAATACCTGCAGTCACTCTGATGGCCGCATGGCCTTGTTAGATACTTCTATTGTAAGCCTTGGCGATATTAATAAAATTTCCCCTGCTTCTGGCCTGTAGTTTTCACCCACCTTTCTTGTGATCTATTGTGCACCCAAGCTTTGATGACTGCACTCCGGAGGCATTTTGCGATGGCACAAATGGTTCAGGTCCAGTAAAGGTTCTAGTTGAGCCTATCCGAGCAAGGCAATCTGCCGCCTATTGTTCCTAAATGTTCCAGACTACAGAAATCTTATTTTAGGTACTAATTTTCATAAGGATACATACCCAAACATTCCCATACCAGCCTTGAATGACTGGAAGCAACTGATGGCTCATGGACTAGCTGTCTGTTAACATGACGGCTCAGAATTTACCCTTGAATCTTAGTATTTCAGTAGCACAGATAATTATTGCAACCAGCTCTGCTTGAAAGAGTGTGGCTAACTTACCTAGGCCTAACGCGTTGTTACATCTCGGATTAGATCGGTACATTATGGCACTCACCCCACACTTCCACTCTGGAGACATCCCTAATAACAAAGAATCGTCTAATATACTTTGAAGGGCTACTTGAACTCTAAAACTGTTATGATTACCATATATTATACTTAAGTATTGCTTAGAAATATTTTCTAAGTTAAGTGACAAGTGATGCTGCTCATTTTTAGATATACGGTCTTTGAAGAAAATCATTGGAGCCGTTTTAAAAAAAAAAAAAAAACGCAAAAATTTGAAAAAATAAATTCAATTAAGTCGCACTTCAACATTTGCCGGATTTTCGCCAAAATTTTCAAATCATATCCGGTCTGATCCGGTGTAAAGTTCAGTGCTTCCTGTTTTTTTTTTTGTTTTTGAGATAATTTTTTTCATTAAAACATATTCACACAGCATACAATTACTATTCGCTAAAAATATTTTTATTTCGTATTCAGGAGATCTCAGAGTCATGTGTTTCCGCTTGTAATTCAATTTCAGACACGATCGCAATACTTTCTCTCACAACAATAAGGAAAAATAATAAACGTAACCACTAAATCTCAGCCAGAATTTCTTCCATTACAATTATAGTTAATAGTTGCCCAAGCAACAGTAGGCTTTATTTTTATCAAGCTGTTATTTTGCAATAACAACACGCAAATCGTAAATATTTTGTATTTTTCACATAATCACCTTTTCTTTTGTTTCCTTTTGTTTTATATTTGCATATAATATATTAAATAAATAATAAACAACGTAAACATCTAAATTAAAATGTATATAATATGTTTGTTGTTATTTTATGTAAATATTTTTGTTAAAATGATTTTTAACTTTTTGCTCAGTTAAAAAATTTTATGTTTTGGATTTATTTATGTATTTATTTAGCTTAGTATTATTATTTGTATTAATTTTCTCTTAAAATATATATTATTATTATTAGATTAGAAGTATTAGTAGACCAGAGAAAATGTTGGAATTTGGTAAATGCTGTTAAGAAGGCCGTGAAATGAACAGTATAGAAGAAAGTCGGCAAATCGGAAATATCTCTTATTGAATTGAATTTTTAGGATTGGTTTATTTATTTATTTATATATTTTTATTTAAGATGGTTAATGTTAAGATATATTAATGTTAAGATGGTTTTCCCTCATCGAGATATTCTCACTCAACACTATTCTACTTTAAATAGTTACTTTTTGTTTTGTTTTTTCATTTCCTCTTCCTTCTGAAACGGAATTATTGTCAAATTTTCAAATTGTATTTTCACCAGAAAAATATGTAGGCCCTTCAATACATAAAAAAAAACAACTTATATTTATTGGCTATCCTATAATAATTTCCAGTTAATGAATAATAATGTGTTTAAATTTTAAGTCCAGGTGTCTCTTGATATCTATCTTGACACCTTGATATCTAATACCATTAATTTCCCAGAATCTTCCAAAAATTATTATATTTCTGGAAAAAAAAAAAATCGTTCAAATTAATGTGATAGCTTTGTATATGTGCTGTTAGCATTCAAATTTTCACCCGCTTTCTAGAAAAACTAGGAAAACTCAGAAAGGAAGGGAAAATGGCTAAATGGTTAGTATACTGGACTCCCACGCCGAGGTCCCAGGTTCGAGTCCACCTGTGCTGTCCTTAAGATTTTTTCTCTTCTTAGGAGTCTCTATAGCTCACTATCCGGTGATGGATAGTGTGGTTTTTAACGAGAGAACACTGTCTGGAGGCAGGCAGTGCGCAGAGAAGCTCAGGGCGCCAATGATCACAGATATTGACGCGCCTTAAATAAAAAAAATAAATAAATAAAACTCAGAAACCTACCTATAAACACGCATTAACCTATTAACCGATTTTCTTCAAAGTTAGAATTCTTCTACCGATGCATGTTATTATGTAGGATAGTATTCAAGCCGCATTTATGAGGAAAACTTATGGTTGTATCAATATCAATACTATACCTGGAAAGATCGATCAAATAAAAGTGATAGAACTTTATATGTGTAGAGTAGTACTATGCAATGATTTTTTTTTTTTTTAAACAAAACATGCTGGAGCCTTTTTTTAAAAAAACACAAAAATTCGGAAAGTTTTAGTAATCGCACTTTTGGTTGATGGTTTTTTGACCGAAATCTCATGCCAGATTGTTACCAAATGTTACCAAAACGGAATTTAAAATTTGAAATTACTACCATTTTACTATTTTCAGACATCCACAAGCACACATCTTTTGCTAAAAATATGCAATCATCTAAAATTTAACTTTTTTTTTTATTTTAATTTAAGGCTCGTCAGCATCTATGGTCATTGGCGTCCGGAGCATTCTCGGTGCACTGCCGGCCTTCGGACAGTATTCTTACGTTACAGACTACACTATCCGTCACCGGACAGTGACCTGTAGAGGCTCCTAGGAAGAGAAAAATCTAACGTCATTTTTAAACCAAAGTCTTGAGTAAAACATAAGTTCTGACGAAACATTGGTGTTATTAAAGTTTGATATTTGAAGCATTATAGGATAATTATAATGGATGCGTTAGGTGGAGAGAATTTGTCTGGTTGATGAAATAAGAAGGCAGAATTAACACTGCTTAACTATGTATAATAATAATAATCAGTGACACCGTCTGCTTTACACTTATAATGACACGTAGTGATTGGCTATATGAACTCAGTAGTATGAACTGTATATCTCTGGACTGTCCGTCGCTCTATATATATGTGTGTCTGCCACTCCAGTCCGAGAGAGTGGTTGGGTTTGTTTCTCTTCTCTTTACTCTCTTTGGTTGCTGTTACATCATCCAATATAATGGATGAGTTAGGTGGAGAGAATTTGTCTGGTTGATGAAATAAGAAGACAGGGTTAACACTGGTTAACTATGTATTATAATAATTATAATGAGTGACACTGTCTGGGCTGGACCTTACACTTATAATGATACTGTAAGGTAGAGTGGAAAATAGGTAATGACACGTAGTGATTGGCGGTATGAACTCAGTAATATGAACTGTACATCTCTGGACTATCCGTGGCTCTACATATATGTGTGTCTCCCACTCCAGTCCGAGAGAGTGGTTGGGTTCGTTTCTCTTCTCTTTAGTCTCTTTGGTTACTCGTACATTATTACAGCCTTTTTGTATGGACCCATTGAAACTGCATCCATGGATCCTTAGAATGGTGATCGGAGATCTGAGCCGGCTCTTGTAAGCTTAAGAATCTTTGGAGTCTACTTGGTGACGGCATCTGTAGGCACTGTTACTGATTCGAAGAAAACTGGAAAACTGTATGCATATCTTATGCTATTTTGCAGTGCCAAATCCTGGGAAAGGAAAAATCTATGCCCCATATTCGTTTATCGGGGAGTCACTGTCAGTTTCTGTGGTATTTGCACTGAAATATCGAGAATCTATTGGAAACTCCAATAATCGGAGAACGGCTTCTGCATAATTCTTAAATTGCTAATATATTCTAATCTAAGAGAAAATAAAAATTACAGAAAGAATAATTTCTATATCTATCTATATCTTCATGATAATGAAGTCTCAATTATGGGCACTGATTTATTATTAATATTTTGTTAATAATATCGTTTGTCATAAAAATAAAAAAAATCCGATTATTTCTTTCTTTTTTATTTATTTATTTTTTTTTTTTGCGGGAACTTCTCTCTCATTCAAGTTTGAATGTATTAAATTTTCATTCAGTCTCAAGACCCATGAATATATATTGAATATTTAGGCACTGCTTTAATTTTACTCATTTCCCGCTCTGACTACCCACTCCCTCATCATTTCTACCAACAAACTAAATAAAAAAAAAAAAAAACGATAAAAAAAACTTCTTGTATTTCTTATTTGGCAACAAAAAGAAAAATATAAGACACAATAGGGAAGTTTTTCTGATGCAAATCCTCCACCACAGATTTCCATCTTTTCCAACCACTTTTATATGTGTGTGTGTGTGTGTGTGTGTGTGTGTGTGTGTGTATGTGTATGTGTATGTGGTTTGAGAATGTTAAAAATTTTGCTGCAATGAAGGTACTAAAAGAGGGTTAATTTATTAGAATATTCATAACTTTATTTATTTATTTTTCTTAGTAAAAAATTCAGAAATGAAAAAAAAAGCATACTGAAGAAAATTCATTTAATAATATTTACAAACTCATTATAAAAGTCTTTCTTAAAGGAATATAACTCTACATTTGCATAATAATTATAATAAGAATAATAATAATAATAATAATGATGATGATGATGACGCTGGTGATAAAAAAGTCAATGCTTCCTTTAGAAATATTTAACAATTTTATAATAATAATAATCCTGGTTTAATGGAAATTTAAATTCTTTAGAGTATTTCCATTATCGTCTTTGAAAAAAGTTAGAAAATTATTTTTTATTTTATGTTAATTTATAAATTTAATTTTTCTTGTCTAATTAATTAATTACATAATTAAATAAAAATATATTTATTTTCCACATGCTCCTTATAATATTATATGTGCGGTAAATATATAAATGTGTATGTGTGCGGTGTGTGTAGACATTGTAGACTATTGTAAGGGATTATTGCAGTGCGACCTGAAAGATCTATTGTGCCCCTCAAAGCCTTCTCAAATGCACTGCCGGGCCGCTAAGCAGTGTTCTCTAGCCACAGACAACACTGCCCATCATCGGACAGTGAGCTCCTAGGAAGAGAAAATCTAAGGGCAGCATGCTGGATTCGAATCAGGAACCTCTGTGTTGCTAGTCTAGCGCGCTACCACTGAACTAATCCCTTCCTTCTCCCTTGACTTTCGCCAATTATCTAGGGACGGAGACCCTAGTTTGTGTACTGTATTTGTCCTTGTGTGTTAAGTGTCAGACGTTTGAACTTCCTCTGGTATTTCATTTTTGAAATATTTTGTTCAAACACATGTACATATACGCAAACACACACGCTCAGACATACATACACGGACTGCATTATAATTCAAGATATCCTCCGCATTGTTTCTGAATGGTGCTGCAGTAATGGCATGGAGCTTAATGTTAAAAAATGCCAAGTCATTTCTTTTTATCGCAAAAAGACCTCATTGATAGCAAACCATTGGAGAGGACTCGTAACGTGAAGGATTTAGGAGTTACTTTGAGTCATGACCTCTCTTTCACGAAACAGTTTGAATATGTTTGTAAGAAAGCATCGAGAGCTTTGGGTTTTGTAATAAGGCACACTCGTGATCTTAGAGATCCCAAAGCGGTGCTAACTGTGTACAATGCACACGTTAGAAGCCTTCTTGAGTACGCGTCATTGATTTGGTGTCCTTACACTAAGAAGGATATAGTTAGACTGGAAGCTATACAAAACCGTTTTATCAGGACTTTTAACAAAAGGTTACCCAGCGGTGCTACTCATTTCTGCTCTTTAAAGTCTAGAAGACGTAACGCTGGTCTTTTATTCTTGAAGAAGCTCTTGAATGGCGAAATTGATTGCATGGAGCTACTTGCTGCCATTCCTTTTCATGTACCACCTCGCTGCTTGCGCAGTACTTCGCATTTCGTGGTCCCTGCCGTTAAGACTACTGCGCTGTTCAACGCTGACGTCATTTGTAGAATATGCAGGTCATGGAATGAGTATATTCCTAGTGATGTGGGTTTCCAAATGGCGTCTGGACTTTTCAAAAAACATTTTTGCATTACTTGAAGATTTACTGTTAAATGAGCATGTATTATTTTACTATTATTATATTTATGTAATCACTGTATGTATCGCGTGTAATGACTTCAACCATAAGGCTTACGCCGTTTGTTAATAAGATATATAATAAATAAATAAATAAATACATCCATGTATTTACCGTACATTTAATATTATAAGGATCAAGTGGAAAATAAATATATTCTCCGTTTTCCTTCATAGCGTGCTTTTTTTTTTGTGGTCATCAACCGGTTTTGGCCGTTTGCCCATCATCAGGATGCGTTTGTCATAACACAGACTTGCACAGAGCAAATTCAGTTTATGCACTCACATGAGTGTAATTACACTGATTGTGCAAGTCTGTAGTGTCATTGTCTCTATGTAGTGTATGAAGTTTAAGTGTATTGTGTAGTGTTCGGATGAAGTGTATGGAGTACACTGAGCTGTGGTAACCCGTGGGGTCGCTACTCTCCAAATAACTGTATGGGACAGATACCTCTTGCAAGCATAACACAATCTGTGTAATTACACTCAGAGTGTATAAACTGAATTTGCTCTGTGCAAGTCTGTGTTATCACACTGTTTGACAAACGCCCAAAACCGGTTGATGACCACAAAAAAAAAGCAGGCTATGAAGGAAAACATCTTTGAAAATAGACATATTATATTTATTTCCCACATGATCCTTATAATATTAAATGTACGGTAAATGCATAGATGTATGTCTGAGCGTGTGTGTTTGCGTGTATGTACGTGTGTTTGAACAAAATATTTCAAAAACGAAATACCAGAGGTAGTTCAAACATCTGACACGAAAGATTTCAGGCAAAATCCATTAACCAGAAGTGTGATTTTTACTTGAAATAAGTTTTTTGTTTCTTTCGTTTTTCCCGAATTTTCTTTGAAATGGTTTCAATTATTTCCTTTACAGTTTGTTTACTAACTACATGCATCTCTTATATCATTTTTGTTCGAAACTTTTTCCAGAGAAAATTCATTCTATTTTTGGAGGTTCTGCGGTAAAATATTGGTGGTAAGCTTGTCTCTAAAGTACCACTACAAGAACTCTGTATAGTTCAGTTACCATTTAAAATTCCAAATTTGAAGACAATTTGGTGGAAAAAAAGGACAGTTTTGGGGGAGAGGAGAATGAGGCTGGCAATATGATTTTAAAGAATAGGTATTGGTTTTTGGCGGGAATTTGCTTGATAACGATAATAATGATATGCTTTTAAACATGGAATATTAATTGTTCAAATAAAAACCTATCACTGTTTCACACCAGATTTTAGGTAGTTCTGCAGAATGTCATGGCATCAAATTTGCAAATGTTAATAGGGGCTGGTTTAATATTATTGGCGTTTGCTTCTGGATTATAATATCATCACTTCTATAGGTATTCGTCTCCCATCACTTCTGTATTTAGTAAGAGAAATTTAATGTGAATATTTCATACCAGATTTTTTTTTTTTTAATTTTAAATTTATTTAGGCCAATGTGAGCCTGTGAAATAGAAAATTTTTTTAAGGGATGTTAGAGGGCACACTTTCAGCAAAAGGTCTCTTTGTCTTCTGGTGGTGCAGGAACGAGGTCTTCTCAAACCTTCCTGTTCTATTCGCTGAAGAAATCTTAGAATCAGGGGAATGTATCCAAGCTTATAAAGCTCTAGATGATAATGAATGTAATCCTACGGGGAATATATACTGGAGTCTTCTCAATCTCACTAAAGAATTGCATATGCAATTGCGTTATACTACAACGTTCCATGAGGAAACTTGTCAGCATAAGCCTATTTTTGCTTAAGTTAAATACACGCCTCACTCATTTCACTGTCTTGCTGCCCAGATAAACCATAGCCTATCTCAATTTTGGGAAAATTAAATTAAAATTTCGTGGCATTAAATTGCAAATGTTGTTTCAATATATTGGCGTTCTCTTCTGATTAAAATGTCATCACTTCTACTATTTGCCTGGGTACCGTACTCGTCTCCCTCCACTTCTATATTTAGTAAGAGAAATGAGTGTGAGTGTTTCACACTAGATTCTTTTTTTATTTTAAATTTATTTAGGCCAATGTGACCCTCTGAAATAGAAAATTTTTTAAGGGATGTTAGAGTGCACACTTGCCCAAAAAATGGTCTCTTTGTCTTCTACAAGTGCCGGAACGAGTTCTCTCAAACCGTCCAGTTCTATTTCCTCAAGAAACCTTAGTATCTTGGAAAATATCCAAGCTTATAAAGCTATAGATGATAATGAATGTAGTGAAACTGGGGATATATATTGCAGTCTTCTCAATCTCACCAAAGAATTGCATATGCTATCGCTTTATACTACAACGCCTATGACGAAACTTGCCAGCATAAGCTTAAGCTAAATACACTTTTCAGTCATTTCCCTGTCTAACCGCCCAGATAAGTCATAACCTACCAAAATTTTGGGAAAGTAAAATTAAAATAAAATTGTTAATTTTAACACATTATATTTGCACAACACGTATCTTAGTTAATAGGAAAATAAAATAATGCTGTTGAATTGATATTGGGGTTCGCAAACAAGTTTTCAAAATATCTCAAAATAATAAAGAAAAGTTTAATTTCAAGTGATTAAATAAAATTTCGTCTGTATAGAGTGATAAATTGAAAATGTTTTTAATGAAAAATTCAAAAATATTTCCACTTTTTCATACATAATGTAACCCTATAGCAAACATAAAATAAATCTTCACACATTATTATGTTTAATTTGAAAGGAAATTAATATTTTTTACTATACTACACGCTAATGAAACTATTTATTGTAATTTGACTTAGAATAATCTGACTTTAAATTGTTGTTTTAAACAAAGTAGATTATTTATTGACTTTCTAATTATTTAAATTGATTAATAAGTTTAATTGTTTACAGTAATCTTCAAGGCATGAATCAACAATACAATATTGCCAGTAAAAGCTAACATTTTCAAATTTATATTATTTTCTGTTACGTTATGGAGACTGGCGAAGCAATTCGTGCAGCGATTAGAGAGTGGTGTCGCAGTAAGCATGAAGAGCTCTGGAGGGGGAGCCTGGGTGTTATCCACAGTAAAAGGATGATGCCAGGACTGTGTAAACGAAGAACCCAAGTGACTCTTAGTCTGAGTAGGAGCCAGATTTCTCTGGTGACGGGACTATTTACGGGTCATGGTAGGTTCAGGTAACATCTGTACAAGGTAGGACTCATTCAAGCGGAACCCTTGTGCAGATTATGTCAGGAAAAGAAGGAAACGGCCTCCCACCTGCTGTTCGATTGCGTTGCAATAATCAAATTGAGGTATGAAACCTTTGGTAATTTGCGACCTGAGGAGATAGTAGCTCAAAATGACCTGGTGGTGAAGAACCTCAAACTTCTTCCGGAGGGAGGGTTTGTCTACTAGGAACTATCGGGGGTGGCACAATAAGCCTCTGTTGGCTGCAGTGCCGGGATATAGCCCACCCGAGCTTGGTAATAATAATAATAATAATAATAATAATATGATATAACAAAGTCATTGTGAAATAAAGAAAAGAGTAAAGGGCTCAATAAGCATCCTTGTTTTTCGCCCACATTAATTGGAAAAGAGGTTCACTACTATATCTCCATATAAAATATATTCTAATTTTAAATTTGAATCAAATCACGATGAAAGAAAGTCCTTATGAAAAGGCCAAGTAAATTTATATTCTAAGATGATGGAGGAGATAACTTCATTTTTAGATTATTATACAAAAAGGGGGTTTAGTGCAAATTACTCATTAATATTTCCATAATCATATTTACAAACGATTTAAAAAACATAATTTAGAGACAAAAAGTATGACTGGAATATTCATTAGAACATGTTTCCTGTACTTGAAAAATTAGTTGTTAGGTCACTTTTTTAATAAAGATTTTTAAACATTTTATTTGAATACTAATTGACTACATTACTTTTTTTTTTTTAATATTTTTATTTTTTTAAATAATTTATCATTTTTTTTTTTTTTTGAATAATGAGCCATGAGAAAGTTAGGTACAATAAATATGTATGATATGGGAGTTGAGGAAGAAACACACCACAGAAAACTGACTGGGATTGTGTTATATGTTTTAAGGTTCAAGGCTGAACGCTTCATTCCACTTTTTTATAGCCTTACACAACCTTTTGTGTTCAACACATAATTACCATCCTTTCAATCCAAACTAAATTAAAACTAATAACTTACATCCTTATATAGTTATTATTTTTATATATATATATTTTTCTTAAACTGAATCTCCATTACTTTAAAAATAAACTAATACGATCTGACTGCTTTAAATAATAAATACTATGCCAGCTGCAATAACTGTAATATTGACAGGTAATATTTAATATTTATTCAGTAAAAAATTACTAAAGATTGGACACCTGAGAGAATATTCAAAAAAATATTATCAAATGAGCTATTTCTTCGCTTGTTACCTTAAACCATTCTGTGGACTTGGAATCTGCACATGACCTACGTCATTACTCAAAAGTAAAAAAAAAAATTCTTTCACATATCAACAGCACAATTATTCTAAATTTTTGAATTTTATTCATAATAATAAATACCATAAGTTTAAAAAACATATCCATTTAAGAGATATTTTTCCATGATAGTCTGCTTCTTTTTTTTGTGGTCATCGACCGGTTTCGGGCGTTCACCCATCATCACGAAGTTTTTATCAAACAGTGTAATAACATAGACTTGCATAGAACAAATTCAGTTGATACACTCTATCAACTATCATGAAATATCAACTGATACAAAATCGAGTGTATCAACTAAATTTGATTACACTGTTTGGCAAAAAGCATCCTGATGATGGGCGAACGCCCGAAACCGGTATATGACCACAAAAAGAAGCAGGCTATCAGGGAAAATATCTCTGATGCTTTCCAGCTCTTCGGTACCAACCACAACAAAGTTTAAAAAACTCCGGAAAAATTCAAATACTACTGAAACTGTCTGTTCTTAGCCATCTGGTGCTGGAGGTTCAGCAAAGTATTCTAATATACTTCTTTTTTTTTAGCCAAAGCCAACTTGTGTTGGCATTATATCATTTGTTGGCTGAATAGTCCAATAAAGAGCTACCATACCACTAACAATGCGGGCAGAGTGTTAATTTCTAAATCATCGTGAGCTCTTTTCAGAGAAGGATAACATAAAAATCGCTCACTCCATCGTCATATTTTCCTGCAGGCTACTACACAAGGGACATTTTGAACTAGTCATTACTCCAATTCACTACACATAATACTGTTAATAATCAAAAACCATGCCACATTTATTCAACAAAGGCAATTATCCATCTACACGGTCTTCAGATGTTAATGGCTTTCGTTTTATTTGCCTAGAGAATCATCTTATTCTCGCTATACAGTTTGATCCAAATTAAAGAACTGGCCGCCATAGTTGGGGAAGGCTTAGCTAACTCGTCTACTTTCTCATTTAATTAGCCCTCATTAACTGGGAATCCCTTGAAACTTGATCTGAAAACCAGGTTTCTGCATTTCGTAGATCATTTGCCACTATATCCTAATATCTTCCATTTCCAATAAAAAGCCTAGAATTTCCATCTTAAATAGAAAAACCAAAAGGTGCCTTTATAACAAACTATCCACAATTTTCTAAAAGATGACGACGTCTCACTGCATCCGGCTCCCTTACCTGCTAGAAAGAATATCTTAGCACTTATCAACACTTAATTCATATCTTTGCCTCCAGCAAATTTAAATTAACCGATTTAAGGTTTTTATGTATGCAGATTTTCTCAAGCCGTCAAGACAAGAATCCAAAAAAAAAAAAAAAAAAGAAATGAATGAATATGGCCAAAATTCTGTTGCTTCAATTCCGATCAAATTCCATTGTTTCTTGCGTTGGAATTTCTAACCAATAAAAGTGATTGGTTAATAACCGCCTGTTATTCTTCTCTCTCTCACTATAACTCTCTCTCTCTCTCTCTCTCTCTATATATATATATATATATATATATAAAATGATGTAAACATTCCCAGGTCATTGATAAACCAGTCAATTGCGCTCCTTACCCATCAGTTTCTGTGATTCCTTGATCAGTTTTGTTTATAGATGAAAATTAGTTTTATGAGCCAAAACTAGAGGACTGAGATGTGCGTACGAACAAGTTTGAATATAACCTTCTGAGATTTGGAGTTTTAAATAACTATAAGTTTGGATAAGCACAATCATTCTTAACTTTTAAATTTTATTAATAATAATAAATTTAATATGTTTTTTAAAAAAAAAAACCTAAGAAACTCCGGAAACATTCAAGCGATTAGCAAACCATTACAAACCATAACAACATTTTATTAGATATAGATTCTAATTATCATCTGCAGATGATTAAAAGAAATAATAATGATGTAAAAACAAAAAAAGAACGAAAAAAAACTTCATTTTGTTTTAAAAAAGTTTTGAAAAAAAACCCTTATTAAATTATAAAACAAATGGTTAATCGTGTAACTTTTACACTAGCTAATAGATAGGCAGGAGCTTATCGATTTTACTATCAAATTAGTAGTAAAAATAGTATAGTATTTTATCGATGGTTCCCCTCCATTCCAGCTATTCTTCTGTAGAAAAGATTTATAGCGAGGATGGTGCGTGTAAAACAATAGACACGTAGCGTTATCTGTTAATCAAGCCTACATTATTACTTTCCTTTATTTACCTGAGCCTCTCTCTCTCTCTATATATATATATAATCATTTTCCATACTTTCCTTTTTTTTAATCTCTATTTAATGCTTTGTGTTAAAATTTAAAATTATAGCCTTTTCTTTTTAAAAATAAAAACGTGCCTTTTTAAAATTAGTTGTAGTCATTGTTTTTTAATAAAGAAAATTGTAAATTATAGTGTTCAATTAATTGCATCGGATTTTTAAAATTATTGAATCATTGTTTTTTTCTGAAAATTACTGTTTACAGATTTCTAAACATAGATTTAATAGAAAATTTAATGAAATGTATTTCATGACTTCATATTTTCCACCGTTCTTTGTCTTTTATCTTCAAATCTTATTCCGTCTTTATCACACACTTTCCTAGTTTATTTCCTTAATCCTTACCTTTGTTGATCATTTGGCACTTTATCCTAATATCTTCCATTTCCAATAAAAAGCCTAGAATTTCCATCTTAATTACAAACTATCCACAATGTCCTGAAAGACGACGTCTCACAGCATCCGACTCCCTTACATCTTTTTCTCGCTATACAGTGGGATTCAAACTTTTGCCCTAAAAATAGAGATTCTTTCAATGATTGAGTAGGGTAGGTGAATTATTTAATCTAGTAGCTGCAGTTTATATCCAAGAGTGGTTGCACCATTTGCCGAAGCGATTCCATTGTGCTCAATCTTTTCACAAATCCCCCTGGGTCACACAATTAAACATTCGGACATTTCTCCGATATCAAACGCTTTCGTTCGAACGCCTGCGCGGCATGCTTCAAAAAAATAAAGGTTTGTCACATTTCCTGATAGTATGAGGTAACTTTTCTTATGTGATTATTCCGCCTTAACTCACACTTCTATCACTCAAGAATTTTCAGTACATATGAATGTGAGGGCCTTCAGTAATAACTTGGATTGTTTTTGTCCCTTAACATTGTTCACAATAGACTTTGTGACTTCTAAAATGTCTCATTTCTTTGTTCCCTCAAACAGTACTATTGGGAAATAGGTTCGTGATGAAGGTGATACTGCTCATAACTAGGACGTGGGCATCTCATACGTATAAAGGATATGTAGAATACAATCTTATCTTGATTTGTAAAGCGAGACGTTGTATGTACATAAAATGCTAGACATCAATTCAACAGAATCATAAAATCTCGCAAAAAATATCAAAACAAAGACATCATCAGAGAGAGAGAGAGAGAGAGAGAGAGATGACAGATGATCGATGACTGTGGTGAGTGAGCACATACCGGAACTAGTGACGTAAACGAAGGCCAAACAAGGATGTCACTAGTAGAATGGAATAATCTAAAGTTCAATCTCATTTTATTTAATCTCTTCAAAATAGTTGGTGTAAATCTCTTATTACTTTCTCTTACTCCTAGTAGCAGGAAGTATTGTAATCGTGTCAAATTTTCGATATGGAGTTTTCACCGGAAATACACGTCTTATGGCCCTCTGAATCCCCAAAAAAAGTGGTTTTTAGAAAATGGTGTGTGGGTGCATGTATTTGGAACAGCATACGAAAAATCATAGAAAGTTCAAACTTGATATTCCACTTAGGTATCACCATGGGATCCGACAGTACGTTATCTGTCAAAATTCCTTAACCGGAAGTACCACTTTACTAAATGGATTTTTTACTTTTTTGTGATTTTCTCAAAAATGACTCCAACGATTTTCTTCAAACATCGTATATGAACTATAGATACAAAAAACTACAACAAGCATTTTCATTACAAGAAAACATTTCTTTGGAAAAATTCATTTAATGGAACTTTTGAGGGAGGGTTAGGTTTTCCTCTAACATGCTATTTCACTTTATTACACAATTCTATCATGTAAAAAAATCTGGTGTAATACACTCAAACAACTTTCTCTTACTGCAGTTTTCAAATTTGTGATTGACAAATTTTACAGTTAGTATACCAAATTTAATGACATTCGTCGGTGCTTTTATGGAGAAAATAATTTTTTTATTGAAAAAAACTGTTCAGTAAACACGCACTTCCGGTCATTCGATTTTTTTCAAACTCGGAATTTCAACAACATATATAATTCTAATTAATATTATTTAGATGATAGAATTGTGAAATAAACATTAGAGGACCCTTAAATGAATTTTCTCGTAAAAATGCTACAAATAAAACTTGTAGCTGTTTGTATGGGTAGTTGATATATGAAGTTTGAAGAAAATCGTTGGAACCATTTTTGTGAAAAGCGAAAAAAAAAAAAAAATTCAGTAAAGTGGTACTTTCGGTGGAGGAATTTTGACAGATAACTTACTGTCAGATCCCATGGTGATACCTAAACGGAATATCAAGATTGAACTTTCTACGAATTTTCATTTTTAAGCCATGCTGTTCACATACATACTTACAAACACACTCACACAAACCCACAAACACACACACACACAATACACTCACAGACCATTTTTCAAAAATCACTTTTTGGACTCAGGGGGGGACTTCAAAACGGATATTTCCGGTGAAAACTCGATAACACAAATTTGACCACGATTACAATAATTCCACTTACTAGGAGTAAGAAAAAGTAATAAATAATATTAATTAGAATTAAATATGTTGTTAAAATTCCAAGTTTGGAAAAAAAAAATCAGCTGACCGGAAGTGCGTTTTTACTGAGAAGTGCTTTTTCAATTTTATGCTATTTCCTCTAAATCGACAGTTATTTTCTTTAAACTTGGAAGGTGAAACTACACATATACATAGCTAGAACTTTTATTTGGTAAAGTCATTAAAGGGGACTTTTGGTAGAGGGATGGGGTTGTGTTTTCCTCTAAAGTGCTATCATAGTTGATTATACAATTCTATCATCCAAACAAAATTAATTAGAAATAAATAGATGGCCAAAATTCCTTGTTTGAAGAAAATTAGTAAACCGGAAGTAAACTGAAAATCTATATGGCTGGACAAAACTCAATTTCAAAAACTTGACAAGATCCAATAAAGAGGAAGTGAAAGTGAAAAGTATAGAATGAAAATAAAACAGATCGTAATTTTAATTTGTATTATAATTTTTTTAAATAATACGTGTAAAATGTTAAATATTAATTGAAATATTTTAACCTTAAAACAAAAAAAATTAAAATTACACAATTACTTTAATAAGTATTAACAAATATATGAAGTTATTCAAGTGTATAATTGAAATTATAATTGAGTTTCTATTGAAAATGGGGGGTTTGTTTTGGTGAGAATGGTTTAAAAGCGGTTTGGCACGTCGCGGAAGGGGGTGGGGGAATATATATATACAGTTATATTAATGTTTTATTTACATTAAAGTCTGAAATTGTTTCAACCAGGCTGTGTATGTTTGTGTGTGTGTGTGTGTGTGTGTGTGTGTGTGTTTTGTGTTGATTCTCTTGGTAATAATAACAGTGTATAAGTATGTATGTGTGTGTGTGTGTGTGTGTATGTGTAAGTGTTGTGTGCAGAGTTTACTCTGTCTCTCTCTCTCTCTTAGTGCTGCCGCTTTACTATGTTTTGTGTAGTGGTTATTAATGATGCAGTGTCAATTAAAAGTTTCAAATTTAACCCACCAAGGCGAAACAGATTGGAATATTCATAGGTTAAAAGGCAATACAATTCAAACCTCACCTACCTCTCGTACCCTACCTTCCCGCTCTTCAACCAACCTCACAACCTCAGTGTAATATCTGCTCTCTAACTTGCAATAGCTTAGTTAGGGGTTGCAAGACATGGCAGGGTAGTCCAGAAGAGTAGGCTTCTAAAACCTTTCCAATTTTTTTTTTTACACTAATATATATTGATTTATTATATTGGTAAGATAATTGTATTGCATTAAATGGATACATGAATAAGCTCTCTCGATGAACTGTGGTGGTGGTATATATTATGAGCTTTTAACCCCTCTATATCTTTCCCATCCAATATATACATATATATAAGTACATATTTATATTTAAGTAAAATAGATGGTCGCTTTTGTTTAACAGTTTTCAAAGTTCCATAATCAATGTGCATTTCATCATTTATCATATATATATAATATAACAGTACTTTTCTCCCCCCACCTTCACTGTATGTAATTTTAGTAGCTATCCACGTGTGGCAGTTTTACTCCCCCCTTAGTATAAGTCAACATTATTCAGTTAATTTATACCTTCATATAACATTGTTATGCATAATAAATGGCCATATTTTGCACATGTAACCATAGAAATGGTTACTATTTATTATGTTCGTGTAACCAATAACAAATTGGATCCAATCCTCCTTTATAAATTCCAGTTGTAAATGGAGCCTAATTTAATCAGTCGAATCACTATGTAATTATATTACATTCTCTCTTTACTCTCTTTTAAGAGGAAGTATTGCCAGATCGTGCCAAATTTTTTAAATTGAGTTTTTTTACCGGAAATACAACATGTTTTTGAGGTCCCCTGAGTAAGAAAAAAAAAGTTTAGCGAATGGTCTGTGTGTATGGTGTTTATTTTCCCTGTTCTGTTGGAAGTAACCCTAACTCCAGGGTAATTAGTGATGCATACTCCAATTTACATATTACATGCATATCTATAACTCAACAAAAAAAATAAAAATAAAAATCAAATATTTACAGAAAAGAAACAGACAAAAACATTAAATGATTACAGTTAATTACTATTCATTTGTCATATTCATTATTAATGTTTGCTTTTTTATGTATAATTTTTGATAATAATTTATAAAAATGGTGAACCAAGTGTACCTCAAACTAACTTTAGATTTTTTATTGGCTGCTGTTCATCTTGGGTAAGACATGGTTTTACTTGTTGAAATTTGAGCAACTGAACAGAATGTGATCCCAGAGACTTGAGGTGAGCGTGTTCATCACATTGACAAGTTGGATCTTCTAGATCTTCTATGATATGGAGTCTCTGAAGATAGACAAGACTTTTTTGCCAAGTCCATTTAAAACTTGGGTTAATAAATGATCTATTTTGATTTTTTTTTTTTGTCAGGATCTCCTCAATACTGAGGTTCTCCTCAACCAAAAACTTCTTTTAATTTTGCTCTCCACAGTTCTTTATCCTGAGTTTCTTCCTCCCTCAAACCATTCCCATACAAACTTTCCACTACTTCATCTATCCATGTTCGTCTCAGCCTTCCTCTCTTTTTCTTCCTTCCATGTTCCAATCAAGGACCAGCCTCGGTAGTCTACCCTCTCGCATCCTTCTCGCATGGCCATACCGTTTCTTCTCTATTCTCTGAAGTACACTATTATTTATTTCCATCTTTTCTCTAATTTCTCGGTTAGGTCTTCTTTCTCTTCGCAACACTCTGGCAGTTCTTCTCCAATAATCCATTTCTGTGGACAATAATTTCTTCCTGAGATCGGCGGTCAACGCCCATGTCTCAGCTCCGTAAAGCAATACGCTTTCCACTATGCATCCATAGTGAAATATTCCTTTTCTACTATGAATTATTCGCTATGCACTATGAATCAATATTCCTTTTTGTGCAGCCTTCCGTTTATTCCGTTAGCATTCCGTTGATTTTAGATTCACTTCCTTAGAATCTAAACCACTTTTAGTTGTTTTCAGTTACCAGTAATCTTATAACACATTGATACGAAGAAGATTCATATAACACTTTGTTCATTAGCCCCTCTTTTGCTAATTGATCAGCTCTTTCATTTTGTCAGTAAGTATCAAAGATGGAGATGGATGATGGATTAGTGAATTGCAATATTAATTAGGTTCTTAATGATGATATGAATGATTCTGTTTAACCAGTTAAGATTGGAGACTATACATTAGAATGCTTGGCTGAACGCTCCCCATATTCTAGTCCTTAGATCCATATCGGTTTCAATAGTGCGTTGTATGTCCGTACTTTATTATTGTTCAATGTTTGTTTTAATAGTTTGCCAATTAGTCGCCCGAATAGGTAGTAACGGAGTAAAGCTTTTAAGTTCCTATTGCGAATTTTCTTCTGACAGATTACTAGACTTGGATCAACAAAAAACATTAATAGAGACAACGATCCAACCAATAATGGCGTTCTGTTCAACCAGGTTTCTTTCATTTAAATTATGTTGAACAGGCAAACCATCTTATAAGACTTCCAATGCATTATTAAAACTCCATTGAATAGATTTCCATACTACTCAATACGGTAATCAAAAATTAAAACATTTCTTTGCCAAATGTAATCGAAAAGTAACCAAAAAAAAAGTTAAAAAAAAAATTACGACATCTAGCGGCCGCGTCCTCTACTAATAGATGTTGGAAGTAAATAAACTTGGAGGTTAATAACATTCAGAACAAAGCCAAAGAGACATTGAGTATAATAATCATCATGCCAAGAGTAAATAACCTTACCAAGGGAGATACTCCGCTTATACTAACATTTGTTCTCACACGCTCTCCGGTGAGAATGAGTTCCATAGCCTGTTATTAAACGAATATTCTGTTTAGCTTTTTTTTTATTTTTCAAGTGTTTTTTTTTTTCATGCTTAGGATTCTAAAGCATTGGAAAAAAAATATATTCGACTTTTTTTTTATTAATTGTGAAAAATTTTACTTGGAATTTAGTAAAGTATTTGTATTAACTCCAAGACTTTTCGGGATGTTATTCAAAACTATGGACACTGGTATTGTATACATAGAGCAAGGAAACTTTCTTATCTTATTAAATCATTTTAATTTATTTTTTTTTTGTAAAAATCTTATAGAATATAGACATTTGAGAGTTTTACATTTGAACATAATAATCCAAATTTAGAAGTGATTTAATTTGGCTTTGCTACGATAAAGGCCAATTGGTGGTATTTGGAATTCTAATTCCTCACTTACCCAAGTTTAATCTCAGTCAACCAATTTTTATCTGATTTAACTTTGTCGATTTTTTTTTTACGACAGCTCTTTGTTTTTCAAATTGTTTGCCTTAAAAGATTCTTCCACTACGAAGAAAGAACCTGAAATCAAATTAACTTACTAAACTGAACTTTTGGCCCAACAGAAAAAGCACCAGGGTTGGGAGCAAAACAATTTTTGTTGAAGAATAGACTCAGTACGCGAGGAAAGTAACATCGTTAGTTTTCTTAGTTTACTGATATTTGCAAAATAGTTTCTTAACCATGATGCTGATTCAATCCCATTGTCACGCTATAGCGCCCCAACAACTTGAACCATTGAACTCGCTAATCGTTAGTTACCCTAGTTCAGTTTTCATACACTATTACGGCCAAATAAATGACAAAATCACCAAACATTGAAGCAGGCTATCACGGAAAATATCTCTGTGGGGTTCAGCTGTGCGGTCCCAACACAACAACTATGGAACCATCTACTTCGTTTGAACTGAAACAATTTAGTACCGTAGTGTTTCGCAGGCAGGCCATCGATATTGTATGACATGGAGGCGTGCTATAGGAACTAAAGTGCATTCTACCTACTACTTACTATCTCATTTTCAAATCTGCCTCTCTCTCTGAACGATTCATCAAAGTAATTCAAGGCACTTCTTAGTCTTTTATTCATCCTACTTATACTGGAGTATCCCAAGGAAGTGTCTTAGCTCCTCTGCTCTATACTCTTTACACATCCGACTTATCTTCATATCTTCTACCTTCGGTGACGACCCTGCAATTCTTTCCACAAATACTAATCCCATCCTAATAGTTCATTCTTTACAATCACACTTAAATTTTTTTGGAACCGTGGCTTCAGATATAGCGAATAAAAATCTATTGCTCTTTTCTACTTGTATAAATTAACTATTCATCCAACAAACTATGTATGCTTCCTTGGACTGCTACCTACGACTTATTTGGAACCCCCCCACACACGTAAACATATGAACTGAATAAAAGATATACTCTTAAAGAGACTACTTGACCAGCGCTCAAAGCTAACATTCAACTTTATATGTAGTGGAAGAAGCACGGTAAAATTCAGGTATGAGACCCTATTACAAGAGAGGTCGGGGAACTTAGTCACCATTGTGTTTTACCCCTTCTAAGCAATCATAAACATAAACGGCAGGATTTTAACTACCAAGAAGAGCAATTTTTTCACCAGTCTTCAGACAGCACTAGTCTAAATTTGACATTCAACCAGCAATCATTGAGACAGAACATCTGTGCAGTTATAGGTTGTTAACATTGAGTTTAATCAATCTACCTAAATAATTGATTTTATAAGCATATTACTGTGATATCGTAAAGTATTTAAATTCAGTTAGAGATAATATATTTAATTTAATCTAATAGTGACTTCTTCTTAAACATATACACACTCACAAGTCCCTTACAATACCGCTCACGCTATACGCTACACCACAAACAACACATCATCATCACTAAACACATTTCATATGTCTTTACTTATGGACTTGAACTTTGCAAAACTATTAAACGATCTAACATTATAAAAGATAGGAGACACTCCTATCCAAGATGATCCTCCGCCAGAATCTAATTATCCAGAAAATATTCAAAATTCCATTCGTTTCTAAACTTGCTAAATATTGCTACAATAAATTCCATCACAAGCTTATATCATGAATTTATCCTCCACTACTTCGTTGACTTATTGGATGACTACTATTCCATGACTATCATGTGTGATATGATTTGTATTGGGGGGGTCAATTAAATATGTTAATTAATAATTAATCATTATAATTCATATTTGGAATCTTCTCCAATGGGATCTCGTGAGATCTGTGTTTATACAGAAGTTGGAGAGGATGAAAAAACAACTAAATAATAGATTCAAAAAATATATAATTAAAAAAACAATATACGTAAAAATAAATAAATTCATAATATTGTGATATAACGACGTAAGTGTCTTGTCATTTGTGAATAACTGCTTTTTATAAAACTTACAGATATTACATATTTTTGACTTGAAGAAGGTTGGGTTTCTTGGGGCACTTCCACCACTCCACTACTGTAACATGGCTTTTTCTAATGACAGATTTCACTCTTCTTATAGTACAAATTTTGAACTGACCTTCTTCCCTAAAAGGGTCCACCTTATATATTCTACCTCCACCCCGGAGAAAGTGAAATAAGTAAGTTAAGAGGGAAATTCCCTTTGTCTAAAATAAATGTAATGATAGGGGTAGACCAGGTATCTCTGATTCAACTAACTGTTTCTTTTGTGCATTTCAACCTTCAAAAAATCCAACTTTATAAATATGTACATTGGAAAAATTCCCTACTTTACAATCATAAAATATTTATCAAGGATATACTTTGATAAAATTTATATTTATTAATTCTTCCAAAGATGTACATATTACACATGACACTTGTATTTTTCTTACCAGCTTGTAGTTGTAAATATTCAATAAAAGTAATAATTTTAAAATAAATGGAAATTTTAATATCACTATTTTGTTGACAGTTGGTTTTTTTCATGACAAAAATTATGTAACTAACAAATATGCTCCTTTTATGTAAATATATGGAGAACGTTTACGAGATTTAGAAGATTAAAGTCAACTTTAATCTAAAACTTTTGGCCACCCTTACACTCATCTTAGAAACTGAGAGGAGAGTGAATGGACCAGCATGAGAGAGAGAGAGAGAGTGAGTGAGAAGTGTTCAAAGTTTAATGTTGGCAACGTGAACGAATTACTAATCAAGAAAAGTATGGTAACATTGTTTAAACTCACTTTTCTTTAAGCACACTTTTCTTTATATTATTTGCATTTTATTTTATTTTTTGTTGTTTTGTTTTTTACAATTTTTAATTTAAAAACAATTTTACAAACCAACACCTTCTTTTTTTTTAATTTAATTCTTATTACATATACCATTGCTTTAATTAAAAATTGTTTGATGTTAAACTAAATTTATCGTTTACTTAAAAAAAAGAAGAGTATATTACAGATGAATATTCCCATGAAGTTCTTACATAAAAAATTAAAAAACCAAATCATTAACTCAGTGTCATTATTTCAAAACTTGTTAAGAAAAAATGTGTTAAAAAGAGATGCTATATTGTTTGGAAATATGATTAGAAGAGCTTTGACACCACTTTTCTCTAATTGAAACTACTGGTAAGAAAATGTATTGAGATCATATGAAATTTTCGATATCTAGTTTTCCCCTATAATAAACGACTTACAGTGATGTTTATTTCCACATATCGCTTAACTTCATAATATGTGATTCTAAAAAAAAGCTTTTTAAATTTAAGATGATTTCTTTTTTACTTTCTCCTACAGAAAACAAAAAAAAAAGTATTCCAGTCGTGACCAAATTTTCGAAATTTGAGTTTTTATCGGAAATACAAGTTTTATGGTTCCCGGAGTAAGAAAAAAAATATTTGTAGCAAATAATGTGTACATGAGAGAGAGAAAATGAGAATACAATAACTCAGAAACTAAGAATCGTAGGAAGTTCAAACTTCTTATTTCCGCAAAGGTGGTAACAGCGTTAGCATCTGACACAAAGTATTCGGTAAAAAAGCTATCAACCGGAAGTGCTTTCATGTATAATGGACCTGATTTATTTTTAACTTGTTCATGATTTACTTGATAACGACCCGAACAATTTTCTTTAAATATCAAATTGTTGCAATAGTTGGAGGTTAGAAGTGATCAGGAGTATCTGATTGTTGGCTTAGCGGCCAGGAAGTTTTAAAAAAAAAAACACCAAATAATTTTAAAGTAGTTTTCACCAGGGGGAGCTTTTTTCCTCCTCAACCTTTCACTGGTAGTACACTCATAACTATAAACATAACCGAAGATGTTACAACAAGTTTTCCATACTTCTTTTATTTTAAAAGAGCCCCTGAAGATGGCAAACAATGTTTGCCGAAACGTCGGATTTTAAATAAAATACAAATTTTTTTCGGAAACTTCCTGGTCGATAAGCCAACAATTTAGATAAACCTGATATTTTCGTTAAACTTTGTATATACTATGTACGTACACACATAATATAGCTAATCACTTTCATGTGATACATTTTTCTGGGGAACATTGATTTTTGTAGGGTTCTCGGGGGGGGAGGGGATGGCGTAACGTTAACATTCCTCTGAAGTATAGTAACAGAACTATTTATTGTTATTCTCCTCTATATAAAATTAAAATACATTAGAATCATTGTTAGTATTGCATATTTGCAGAAACTCACGTTAACCCGAAGCATTAGTTTTTTTTGAATTTTTTGGCATTTTTTTTTTTTGAAAACAGCTACTATTTTCTTTTTGCTCAGATAAAGTTTCACTTTTATTCTATACATTTTCCGAATAAAACTGGAATTTAGGTTAGTCGGGAGAGACGTGTCAGTTGGATTAAAATTTATACTGCCGCCACACTTTGGGCGCCACATTCTCATGGCATACATGATAACCTCCATCATCTTTTTTGCCACAATAAACGTTTGTAAATAATAGAAATTTTAAAGAAAATGTATCCATTATGTTATATTTATTGCAGTAAGTGGACGTTGTTTGAGTGAAACACAATAACAGTTTTGAATATTTGAAACACGTGGATATTGAATGTACAGAAGAAAAAAAATCCTTTAAGGGGGCACCATTTCTTTTAGTGTTTTCAAGAAAATGTTTATACATATATACATGGAAACTATTTAATGTTTGAAATAACTGATATAAATCTAGTTATTTGTTTTTATAAACAAACTGAGAAATTATGAAGAGTATTTAAAATGTTTTATTAGTTTTATTTATCATTGATATTTTTTCAAAAACATTTAACTAAGATCAAGTATCTGGGCGATTGATGGACAGGTTTTATAATTATTTTTTTATTTATATATATATATATTTTTTTTTTTTTTTTAAATAAACAGTCAAGTTTATGGGGGGGGGGAAGGGCCGTGGTTCTAGCTCACCGTACAGTTCGATAGAATTCATTTATTCAACTGTCAATCAAATGGGTCTCATTCGTAGTTCAGTCTTCCCACTCTACCGCCTTTTCCACCATTCACTATGTCCTCTGTCCCTTCATATAGATATATTCACCCTCCCTTCACTCCCCCTAGTTTTTTCATTTTCCTTTTTTTTTCTTTCTTTTTTTAATGGTAAAAAGGAAAAAATTCTTCCAATTCCACTTATTACTTTGAAAAACCATTTCTTCCTTTTTCTTTCAATTCTGTTTTCTATCGGTTGTAAAACTTTTATTATCTTTCTGTTCCAATAACTTCTTCCGTTTTTTTTTTTTTGTTTTTTTTTTTTATCAACTGGTTCAACTTTGTTTTGTATTTGATAAATAATAGAAAATTTTATTAAAGTTTACTTGTTTTTATTTGACTAAAAGGTTATATTTAGGTTACTGTTTATTTTTAATGGTACGATTTTTTTGATTTTTTTTTTAATTTTTCGTATTTGTATGGGGAATCTGTTATGGATAATATAAACATAGTTTAAGACAGCAATCTTTATAATATTGTGGCCTCTTGTTTTTCTATCTATCCAACCAGTCTCTATTCTATCAGTCCAAATTATTCTGTTCATCACTTAATTTCGCTTCTTTCCTGGTTGACTTTTCTTTCGTTTTTCAGGTGCATTCTTTCGAAAGTTGTATCTTATATTGTTTTACTCTTTAGAGAATTTAATTCCTCTTGAAATAATATTATAATACTAACACTAGTTAATATTCATTTCTTCATTATTTTCATTGCTTCCCTTATATATTATTTTGAAGAGACACATCTAAATGCCTTGTTTTCTTCTGGGTACGTTTTACATTTTCTTACTTCCTGGTGAGAGAAAATGTTTGCAATCGTGTCAAATTTTCATCGATAGACACATGTTTTAAGGTTGCCCCTGATTACGAAATACTTAGTGTTTTTTTTTAGAAATTGGTCAGCTTATGTGTGAGTTCAGCACAATTCAATAAGTGGTAAAATCAAAGAATCTTAAAACTTGAGATTTCATTTAATGCAATCAGATTATGACATTAAGGTATTGGTCAACAATTACTTTGTAGTAGTAAAAATAGTATTTCAAAAAATAGATCGAATAGGCGCTAATGACCACGGCAGTCAATGAACCTTAAAAAAATAGGTAAAATAAAATATTTAAAAATAAATAAAATATCAATCACAATAACCCGAACTATTTTTTATTAATTGGCATTTTAATGGTCTTAAATCACTTTCCACCCCAAGATCACTGCAATTTTCCCTCAATCTTGTAACGGGGGGAAACTAGGAAAAACTGGAAGAAGTAGTTCAAGAGAGATGGTTAGTTCAGCCCGTCTGTATATAAGAGCTTGTAATTCTAAAGACAGAAACATGATTTGAATCACCATCAAACCGACAACGTACAACTTACTTTCACTCTGCCAGTCGATTCTGTCACTCTCTTCTCACGCTACCATACTGTCACTCGCTCGATAATATTGGTCTCACTGTAAAGTCTTTGCAGTTTTTATCATTTTACACTTAATATATAAAGTGTTCAGCAAAGCTAAAGTTACTTAACCGAAGCATTTTCTCTATCCGATCCGACCCATCCAAAAACATACCACTACAATATTAAACAAAAGAAATACTTTCCATTAAATCTTTAGCCAGACGGATTGTGAAAGAAATCTTATCCGGCCCCATTTGTGATGACTGAACGCGCATCATATTGGACATTACATATTATATTTCATTCCTAATTTTATATTAAAACAGTAAATAAAGTAATTTATTTTTTCTTTGTTTTTTTTTTTATTATTTATTTTTATATTACAATAAAGTAAGGAATACATTTATTTATTTATAGAAGTAAGAGTTATTAAAACGAGTTGAAAAGACTATTGTATTGTAATTGCATCCTTACTGTTAAAAGATTGTATCTTTGTATTTATTATAAAGCACAAGTCTGGTCTGTTTTATTTATTTTATATTTCTTTATTTTTAACTCTCTTTATTTATTACGATTATATCTTTTGTAAATCAGATAATAAACTGTGTTTTAATGGTAAAAGAAGTAAAAAAAAAAATATCGAATCAAAAAGTTTCTAGTGGATTTGAACTATAATAATGGCAGAACGATAACAATAATGTTATATATGTACATTATTTTTTTGTGAGTTTATTGTTTTGAAAATTTTCTATAAAAAACTGAATTGCAATCAAAACTAGAATTATAAATATAAACCTTTTGTTTGTTTCCAAATCTTTTGAAACAATAAATTATTGTAAAAGTGTTTAACTAGCGACTATTTCTTCTTTCTTGGGTTGATAAAGCTAGACTCACCATCATTTGTAGACTTTTAAACTTCGTAGGATGCTGAATACAGAAGAAGATCTATAAAATTCTATTGGAATTTGGGATTCCCACCAACATTGTCGGCTGATTAAAATGACCTATGGACTATGTTCACTTTGCAGTCAGATTTACAGGCTTGCTAACTTGTAGTGGTTCAATTTGTTTCTCATTCAACGAATCTTACAATAAGGGATTCTGGCAAACGGGATTGTCTTAAAAAACAAAAAAAGTTCGTCGAAATCGCGGCTAAATAGATCTATCGTGGCAAGTATATCTAACTCCGCCTTCGTAACTGTCAGTAGTAGAGAAAGCTTGTGCCTAAAATGGAAAAATGTTCCTTCAAGAAAGTTAAAAAAAATCGGGTGAAAACCCGATCTGTAAAAACGGGTGAAAAAAAAAAAATCAGGAATGGGAAATCAAAAGAAGCATTTTAGCCGGTAATAAATAATGTAATATGAATAATTAGGCTATCCTTGCAACAACCTTCTAATGCATTACATGCAAATGAATGACGGCAGCTCAAATTAGAGATATCTAACGATTTATGCTGCAGGAGGCCAAGTATTATTTCAATGGGATTTTTAGCTGTGACCGAAAAAGAAGAATAAAGATTACAAAATATGAACGATTCTCAATCTTCGTCTAGTTGTGTGAAACAAAAACAAACAAAAAATGGACGCCTAAAACAATCATATCTCAAGAGGTTGTAGCTTCCTGGTTAATTAAGATTCTCATCAAGCATTGGCCAAACTACCGCCAAGTGGTGGAAACAAACAGGTTCGAGCTATTTCCAAAGAAGACTCTAGTGTTGTTGCAAGAAAATGAATCCCAGTTTTAGAACAGACAGTTTTTTTTTACAGAGAATCATCAAGAACAGCCCGCAAGGTCTGTTGCATGCAGTTACTTGGGGAGTAGTTACCCCACATGTTAGGGATTCCACCTCTTTTTGTGGAGGTGAAAAACCAGGCAATGAAAGCCTGTTATAGAATTAAACAGGCAGGTTTTTGGCAGGGTAAGCGATATGGTCATTCTACCATTTATCGTGAGATGCTTTTAAGGATTCCCATTACAGGTTTCCCTTCTGATAGGAATTTGAAGACTTTTGTCTTTGGTCATTCCTACAGGGTTAGGTTGCCTTCTAGGGAAGATTGGTTAACCCTGGGTCCGTCTGGTGTGATTCCTGAGAATTATCTCCGATGCTACACGGACGGTTCCAGGATGGATGGTAGGTCTGGGGCTGCCGTCTATTTTGAGACGGGAGATCATTTGGTAGCGCCTCTTGGTGAGTGGGCCACCGTTTTCCAGGCTGAGGTTTATGCAATTCTTTGCTGTATTTTGGATGAGAGGGTGCGTAACACTAATTTAAAAGGTGTTTGTATCTGCTCGGATAGCCAGGCTGCGTTGAAGGCGCTTAATTCATGTGTCTTCACTTCCAGATTGGTGTTGGAATGTTCTAGAAGACTGGAAGATCTTTCTTCATTAAAGGATGTGCTTCTGGTCTGGGTTCCAGGTCATATGGGAATTTTTGGGAATGAGGAGGTGGATAGGTTTGCCAAATTAGGTGCCTCTCTCCCTTTCATTGGTCCAGAGCCTGCTGTTGGTGTGTCTTCTGACACATGTTTGTCGGGCTTTCAGACGTGGATGACCTCACAGCACTCATCCTTATGGATGAGTGCAGTGGGTTGTCGGCAGTTTAAAATGCTCATTGGGGGCCCGGACGGAGCTTTGAGTAGTGGGGTCCGATGTCTTTCACGGACCTCCCTCAGGTATCTGGTTGGATTCCTCACTGGGCATTGTGGTTTAAGGAGACATCTCTATATAATAGGACCCTTTTGTAGAGTGCCTCTATAATGGTGCCTGACCCTTTTTGTAGAGTTTGTGAAACTGAGGAGGAAACACCCATGCATTTGATGACGAATTGTTTGGGTTGTGAGGAGATTAGGTTTAGGACCTTCGGCCGGAGTAGGATGTCGGTAGAGGATCTTAAGCTGTGTCCTTTTAAGGTTTTGGTCCGATTTGTTCGGTCTGTTGTGAAACTTAGATGGTTAAAACCTGGGCCTGGATTTTCATTCTAGTCACAGTGGTAGGTATTCTTTAGGGGTAGCTATATGGGCCCGAGGGGGCTTTGGATAGCGTTGGGTTTACTTCCCTCCCCTTTTGGGAATAATAATAATAATAATAGTTACCCCACAGTTTACCACAGCTCAGTACTCCATGGGCTTCATCCGAACAGTACACAATACACTTACAACTACATACACTCTACACTTGACAGACAAGGACAAACACAGTACACAAACTAGAGTCTCCGTCCCTAGTTTACTGGCGAAAGCCAAGGGAGAAGGAAGGGATTAGCTCAGTGGTAACGCGCTGGACTAGCAACGCCGAGATTCCGGGTTCGAATGCTGCCCTTAATTTTTTTTTTTTTCTTAGGAGCCTCTGCAACTCAACTGTCTGGTAATGGGCAGTGTTGTCTGTAGCTAGAGTACACCGGCTGTGCATTGGAGAAGGCTCCAGGGGGGGGGGCACCATAGATCTTTGATAAATACCAATTGGTGATATTATTATGGATTCTAATTCCTCATTTACCCATGTTTATTTCAACCAATTTTTATCTGATTTAACTTTGTCAAGTTTTTTTTTTTTACGACAGCTCTTTGTTTTTCAAATTGTTTGCCTTAAAAAATTATTCCACTACGTAGAAAGAACCTGAAATCAAATTAACTTACTAAACTGAACTTTTGGCCCAACAGTAAAAGCACGAGTGTTGGATGAAAACAATTTTTGTTGAAGAATAGACTCAGTACGCGAGGAAAGAAACATCGTTAGTTTCCTTAGTTTACTGATATTTCCAACCATGTTTCTTAACCATGATGCTGATTCAATCCCATTGCCACGCTATAGCGCCCCAACAACTTGAACCATTGAACTCGCTAATCGTTATTTACCCTAGTTCAGTTTTCATACACTATTACCACCGTATAAATGACAAAATTTCGGCTAACTTGATTTTACTTATGAATTTAAGTCTATTTCCTTGATAACACATGTAAACATCTTTGTTTCTCGTATAATATTTTTTGATTATCACGTGTTAAAGTAGTATATGTCTCTCTCTTTATTCGACCAAACCAATCGAGGCTATCTGATCAATTATTGCCGATTCTATCAACCGAACCGCAAATACATAGTTTCAAGTGTTTTATACTTTGGCCAGCTATTTAAATGGAATAATATATAATGCAACATATAATACTTTTACGTAAGTGAATGTATGTTCCATGACTTTAAAATATGGCTTTAAAATATCAAGATTCTTCTAATGTGGTGTCATATAAAAGGCATATTGCTACAATGCCAACGTTAATATAACTGAAGTTGAAGTTAATAAAAATGAAAAAAAATTGCGCATTTTTTATCACATTATATTTACAATAGCCCTGAAGATGGTATGAAATATATTATCGAAATATTTTAGTTAATATTTTTATATGACCGAACACTTCACTAGAAGAATTTCAATATTTTGTTTTTACAGACAATACATAATTAAGCTTAAATACAAAACAAAAAAATCCATCAATACTAATGTTACATTTCATTATATGTATATCATTAAATTTTTCATTTCCATTATTATAAATAATAAAAAACCAAACAATTAATTAAACATAATAGTAATTAAAGGTAAACAAAACAAAAAAACCTGAACCTCTCATTCGAACAAAACAAAACAAAAAAAAATGAATAAAGGAGAGAGAGAAAATGAAGATGAGAAGCTCAGAATAGTGAGAGGGAAGGGAGTGAGACAGTGGGAGAGAAGCATGTAATAGAAATTCCATAAGCAGTTAGGTCGGTACAGTCCCCGTCAGCCGGAGTATTTTAGGAGCAACAAACATCATGGTGTAGAGGAGGTATATGAATGCCACAGACAAACCCCCCCCCCGATCTCTCGATCGCTCCTCTTTCTTACTCTCTCTATAAAGTTAATTAACTTTTTAAGAGTTTTTATTTATGACTGTACACTTTTTACCAAACTCATACTAGTGACTTTAAAAAGCAATAAGAAATTAGTTCAAAAAAAAAATATATAAAACCAAGAAATATGAAAGTAAAAAAAAAGTGCTGTGCTATGGTACCCTATTCCTTCGGCATAATTATTTTATTTGTTTATACAATTCTTTCCCATTTATCTTATAAAAATAATTTTAGTTATTTTTAACTTTTAATAATACATGTAATATGTTTTGAATAATTAAATAATACTTCAACTTCATTATAGTAACATTGTATATTATTTTCTATAACTTTTCTGTAATTTTATGGCTATCAAACAATTTCCACCTTAGTGACAGCTCCACTGATTTGGGCAGGGTTTAAAGATATTTTCAATATTTTCGCTTTGTGCATGAAAGCGCTTCCTTCCCTATAGTTCTCTTTCCAAAGAATAAAATATAGATTATAATGGAGTTGTTGAGGAGAGAAATTAGGTTTGATTGAATGAACAATATATGAAGACACTGTTATAATGTAGCTTATAAGTTTACACTAACTGCACTGGACTTTATAATGAAAATGATAGAATGAATGGTGGGAGTAGAAATATCACACAATGCGATGTATGGTTTGAATCTGATAGATATCCTCTAGATAGATTCCCACTGTCTTATATACACAGATTCTCCCACTCTAGCCTGCCTAAATCAGAGAATAGTCTCTGTTAACCAGAGAGAGCCTGTCTTCTCTCTGTTCTCTCTGCTGTGGTTGCATTATCTTTACGGTACCATTACATAGATTAAACCCATAAAAACCTGATAGATGTTTTTTTTCGGGTTAACATATGGTCATTATGTTGCTCTCTGAATCAAGTATTTTTTTTACCACTCAAAAATAGTTTCCGCTATTAAACTTCACAGTTTTACTAAGAGGTTATTGGGACAACATGTTAAACAACTTTCGGTAGGGATGGATCAAGGACAGCTCGGGATTAAAGTACAAAGGAACTCTACATATATGTATTCTAAAGTTGGTGACATTAAGATATTTGAGCCACAAGATATGAAGACACTTTATAATGAAATTATAATATAAATAATATAATATCGGGTGATTCAAAAAGAATACCACAACTTTAGAAATTTATAACTCTGCAGAGAAGAAAAGGAGAGCTAAGCACTATTTGTGGGCGAACTAAGGAAGCTCTAAAGTTTCATTTAGTTGCCCATTTGTTCATTTGAGGCGCTGTTGACAAGGCGTCAGTTGATGTTAAGATGGCGACCGCTCAACAGAAAGCTTTTTGTGTTATTGAGTACGGCAGAAGTGAATCGACGACAGTTGTTCAGCGTGCATTTCGAACGAAGTATGGTGTTCAACCTCCTGATGGTGGTGTATCAAACGTTGGTATAAACAGTTTACAGAGAATGGGTGTTTGTGCAAAGGGAAAAGTTCTGGACGGCCTCGCACGAGTGATGAAAATGTAGCACGCATCCAGCAAGCATTTTCGCAGCCCAGGAAAATCGACTCGCAGAGCTAGCAGAGAGCTGCAACTTCCACAATCAACTGTATGGAGAGTCCTACGAAAAAGGTTAGTAATGAAACCTTATCGTCTGAAATTGGTTCAAGCCCTTTCTGCAGCTGATAAGATTAAAAGAATCAATTTCTGTGATTTTGTCCTTGCTCAAATGGAAACAGAGAATCTTTCGTTTCAAAGATTGTGTTTAGTGATGAAGCTACTTTCCACACTAACGGGAAAGTCAACCGGCACAATGTCCGTATATGGGGCACTGAGAAACAATTCAGCATGAACGTGACTCGCCTAAGGTGAACGTTTTCTGTGCCATTTCAGCCAATAAAGTTTTTGGTCCCTTTTTCTTCGAAGGTGCTACTGTAACTGGACTACAGTATCTGGAGATGTTGGAGAATTGGCTGTTCCCTCAGCTCGAACAAGAAGCACAACAATTCATATTTCAGCAGGATGGAGCGCCACCACATTGGCACTTATCTGTCCGTGACTACCTGAACGTCAACTACCCGAGGCGATGGATCGGCCGCCAGGCAGCCCGTGACAGAGCACTTCATCAATGGCCTCCAAGAAGCCCTGACTTTAACCCCTGCGATTTTTTCTTATGGGGTATGTTAAGGATATGGTGTTTCGGCCACCTCTCCCAGCCACCATTGATGATTTGAAACAAGAAATAACAGCAGCTATCCAAACTGTTACGCCTGATATGCTGCAGAGAGTGTGGAACGAGTTTGAGTATCGGGTTGATATTGTTCGAGTGTCTGGAGGGGGTCATATTGAACATCTCTGAACTTGTTTTTTTGAGTGAAAAAAAAACTTTTTTAAATACTCTTTGTAATGATGTATAACAGAAGGTTCTATTATGTTTCTTTCATTAAATACACATTTTTAAAGTTGTGGTATTCTTTTTGAATACATATAATATAATATAATATATGTATATAAATATATAATATATATAATTATAATATATATTATATAATCTATAATTATATATATACTTATATAATTGTATATAATATATATACTTATATAATTATATATATATAAATAATATATATAAAATAAATATATATTATAATTATATATTACATATATAATTATATAATAATAAATTATAATAATTATATATATTTATATATAATAAATATAATATATAACATAATATAATATAAAAATTGTCTTCTAATTTTTGGTGTCACACAAGCTTTAAGGTTCTTATGTAATAAAACCTGATGGCATAATGGGCCGCTAAACTCTTCTGATGCAATGAAAGTGCACCTGAATTTAGTCTTACCCCGAAACCGATTTAAAATTAATTCTCTGCCACATTTCTGGGAAGGCTGAAGGTATTTTTTGTTTTGTTTTTGTGGTTTTGATGACCTTAAATTTAGACTACTGCATTTCTCTAAACTCTATTCTCCACCATTTATGTACGCATTTCATCCAGAATTAGGCATTGTGTCACCATGCTACAGAAGGTATTACAGGACTTTTTTATTCTCTCTACCTAAAAGCCAAATCACAAATGGAAGTCAATACAAAGAGCTCTTGTTTTGCTTTAATTGATTCTTGTTCTCTTTAATCGATAGCAATATCTAATTTCTTTTTAAAAGTTGACTCGATTCGGTCGCTATACATACATATATATACAATTATACCGAATAATATGTATGTATGTATATTAGATATCGATACAAAAGGCCTTATCAGCATTATTCCTAGTTCATTCTATCCAACTTAATGGTTATCATAAAACAAAATAAATTACTTTTCAGGGGTTAAATTAGCTCACTAGTGCACTGCACTGCGGAAGTCGCTAAGGGTTCGAGTCCAGCAGTGCTACCCTTAGTTTTTCTCTATGTAGGACTCTTTCGATGATGGACAGTGTTGACCGTCAAGAGAGAACACTACCCGGAGGCCGGCAATGCACTGAGAAGGCTCAAATGAAGACTCCAGAAGGGCAAAATTGCCTGATGTTCGCTTGCGTGTGTTAATAACAAATTACCCAATCATATAATTTTACCAGCACTAATTGATAAAATCTTATCAATCTTAATCAATCTTATCTTATCTTATCTTATTAAAACTTTATTTTTTTAATACTTTAGTTGGTTCTAACATTGTATTAAGTTATTTAATTTATTTATCAGATAATTAATATGCTTGTGTTGGATTGAAAACATGTTAGTAAGAAATTGGTCGGACTGTATTCAAATGTAGGTGGGTGAAACCCAGAAAGAATAGGTTGTTATTCTTTTTGGGTAGCTATATTATGGACCGGAGGCTTTGGATAACGCTCGGCTTGACCCTACTTCTTTTGAATAATAATAATAATACATTGGTATACGGTTTATTATTATTATCACCTTTATAATTAATCCCGCCCATCCTCCTTCATGGGACTATAATACCGACAGTCGACAAAGTTCGATATTTAGGACTTTATCTAGGCAAAAGACTTGAATCCTCATACACGATTAAAAAGACTTGAACTAAACAGACGATACAAACTTCTCTCGAGATTACTTGACCGACGCTCTAAACTTTCCCTTGAAAACAAAAATTTTATCTACAACACTATTATAAAGCCCCTCTGGACATACATTCAAGCCTCTCTGGCATTCAAGCTTTTCAATCCAAAACCCTCAGAAGAATTACCAATGCCGTGTTCTATGTTTCCAACCTAACCCTTCACACTGACCTCAAAATCCCTTTTGTCCATCAGTTCATAAAATTACGTTACAAGAAATTCCATGACCTCACATCCAATCATTCTAACCCTTTAGTCCAACAACTCTCTTCTCTTTCTATTCCACTCAGCCCTTTCAGGAGACTGAAACGGGCGACCATCTAACTTCTTGTTAGCATTTTTTTAATAATGATTAGAGAGTACCTCCACTGCGAGGCATCTCCTAACAAGATATTCACGCCCTTTTATATGACTATCATCATATTCACTTATAATACTGTTTGTATAGTTGTGGATTTCTTAATAAAATACAAAAAACAAAAAAAAAAACGAATGTTGACTATTGCCAGAATGATATTGAGTGGGTTAACTAAATCAGATTTTTTATTTTATTTTTCTATCTCCGATTCTATATTAACGTGTTATAGTGTACTGTTGTATGGAAAAACACGATCCTGAATGTTGGGCCTGATTCAACACTGAACCTCTTGAAATTTGGTTTTTCCATTACACTTGCTAAAAAATTTGCTTTCCTTTCTGGAGAGTATCTTAGAAAACATGTTGTATGCTTAAAGTGCTGTATAAATTGTTAATAACACAAGTAGATAAGAAAATTCCTTGAGATGCGAACATTATTTATTTATTTAAGTTGCTAAAATTAAGCTCTTATTAGTGTAAAAAAAAGTAAAAAATAAAAAATAAAAAATAAAGTAACTAGTAGTATGCAGGCAGAATGTAAGAGCAGTAGAGCTCTGCCCTCGCCCCTCCCCCCTACTGACGTCACTGAGAATTTTAAAGCGGCTTTGCACCCTTCTAAAAGATAATTTGTTCATTTAAGTTTCGTTCACTTCCCTTCGTCCTACGTCTTCACTCCACATTTGCTCCCTCTCCATTCACAAACTAAGGGAAAACTTTTCTGTGGAAAACTTTTCTTTCCACTTTCTTCTTCTCCTTTACCCCCCACCCAACCCTAACCCCCCCTTTATATAACACACACAAAGTTTTATTGCTTTTTGCATTTGTTGTTAATTTGATTGGTTTGGAAAATTTTTCCCTAACTGGGACAATATTTTTATAGTAACAACTTCTCTCATTTGCTACATCACTTTCTCTCTCTCTCTCTCTCTCTCTCTGGCCACACTGGTTGTCTTTTAAGTTGATGGTTTGGGTAGGGGTTAAAGGAAAACTTGTTTTTCTTATCAACTCATAAATAGAAAAAAATGGAACAAATCCCTGCCACTTTTACTTTGTCTCGCGTCTGTAGAAAGATTGTTTTTTTTCTCTCTCTGAATTCTTATATCGAAAATAGAAAAGATATTCCATCTCTCTCTATTTATGGCATGTCATTTCCAAAAATAAACACTGTTATTATTAAAAAAATCTCCTTTCAAATTAAGTTTGATTAGTTTGAGACTAACACCTACAAACTTATATTAAAATACGTAAAGCAATCAACTCTTTTAGTGGCACGAGTTCAAAAAAAAAAAAAAAAAAGAATAGCTTTAAACAATCACAGAATGCTTATTTTATATTTCAGGCTTAGTTACTTTCTGATCACGGTCTCTGAGATGGCTAAGCAAAGCTACATCAGCCGGTTTGTCATTGTTGTTCGCTCGCTGAAAAATTTTCAGCATTCTGTTGAATGCTGTCCCAGGCCTTTGGTAGGCTATTTCCGCTTAAGGTTATTGCCCTATTTATTCGGACTGCGGTGAATGTTAGATGGATTAGTTCCAGGTCTGGATTTTTGTTCTTGATCTTGTTTGTTGTCTAAAACTCCAAAATTTCGAGGTGTGTCTATACAAAAACATAACAGCTATGCAAAATATTGCTGCTAAAAAGTACGTATTACAATATTCTGTAAGCGAACTATTAAGAATATTCTCTGTATTTATAAAAGAAGTAATTTTTTTTATTTTATAGAACGTTCTCGTGGTTTGATATCAGATATTACCACTTCCATATTAATGGTTTCTCTGACAGACTTATAAAGTGTGTTCTCATTAGGTATTTGTCAGGGAATGTGGATTATATACGAAGTCAGGCCATCAAAACTTTTGTTCATCAGATGTAGGAATCATTTAGTGATCATCGACCGGTATCGGGCGTCGCCCATCATTAGGATGTTTTTGTTCAAACAAACTGTTCAATAAAAACATCCTGATGATGGGTAAACGCCCGAAACCGGTCGATGATCACAAAATGAAGCAGGCTTTCACGAAAAATGTCACTGCGAAACCAACCACCACAACAACAGCCTCGGTAAACTAGGGTAGAAAACAATGCATTTAGCCTACTTTAGATGCCAGAGCATATTGACGTTGAAGACAATGAGATGATAGATAGTTCTCTTGCAAGGAAAGGCCCAGTAACCTCCTTCGTTGGGCCAGAAATTGTTTTCTGGAATAAGCGACTAGTCTTCATGAGGAGATAATCAAGAGAGCATTGCTCTGAAAAATCCTTTTAAAGCTGAGTAAGACTTTTCTGGGCAGCTATGATTGGAAAAGATCTAGGCGTCCATCATTCATGCCGGATCCATTTTGTAGAATCTGTGAGACAGAGGAGGAAACACCCATCCATCTTATGACTTATTGCGGGGGTTGTGAGGAAATTTAGGTTCAGGACCTTTGGTAGGAATAGGATGTCTGTGGAAGAGCTTAGGCTATTTCCGCTTAAGGTTATTGCCCTATTTATTTGGACTGCGGTGAATCTTAGATGGATTAGTTCCGGGTCTGGATTTTTGTTCTAGATCTGGTTTGTTGTTGTTTTTCTTGGGGTAGCCTTATGGGCCCAGTGAGACTTTAGATAGCGTAGAGTTTGGTCCCTCCTCACAGACAAATAATAATAATAATAATAATAGGCATCCATCAGTCTGAACAAAAATAGACTTCATATGCTAACGGAGCATTGAAAATCAGGGGGCACCTGACGAAACTTTACCTAGAATTCCGTGGGGATATGAAGGAGACTACAAAATAGCTTCTGAGACGGGCTGGGGCTCATGTTCATTACTTTATATAACAAATAGATAATAATTTTATATATGTCCCATTCGTTGTTCGTAGGATATTAATTATATTACTGCCTTAGAGTAGTGGGTGGTAGGATCGTTTTACATTTTTTTCTATATTTGCTTTTCATCGACAATATTGCTGAAAGATGAGCACCACTTTTCACAGGGAACAAAATCCGCGGATTTTTAAATGAAAAGTTTCCAGAACGCTGGATAGGAAGAGTGGCCCAATATTTTGGCATTCTCTTTCATTGGATGTAACACCATCCCTGGATTTTTTTTTTTTCTAGTGGGTAGAACCAGAGGATATCATTTACCACACTACATTAAAGGACTCGATGACCTTTAGCAAAAAAATAACTGCATTGCGCCCACTATGCAACAAATGAGACCCAATAGAAATTTATTAAAATATTTATTACTATTTTCTTGACATTAAACAAACACTTAAATCTAGTATCTAGCTTCTGTTATAATATTATAATAAATTTTTTTGAAATCCATTTTGTCAGAAACTTGAGTTTTTATTTTCGAAATTGCGAAATAGTTTGGTGAGAGTATGAATGCCGCGATTATATGTTTTGGTAAAGTATTACTGAAATACAGGGATATTGAAAGCAATTAACATTCTGTTAATGTTTGAAAGACAAAAAATAGCTTTTGTACATACCAAATAAACGCATCGAAGCAACAGCCTAGGACATTCCCAAGCCAGCCATAAAGCAATTTTTCTATGACCCTATGGCCGTACAATATTAGGTTTTGCAACAAGAAAGCTATTACACTCGATATTATTCACAATCATCATCATCTATGCGCAGATCTCTTCTAACTGTGGTATTTCTTACCATGCCCCTTCTAGTTTTCCCTAAAACCTTTCTTAAATAACGCATTTCTGCGGCTTGAATTTGACTTTTCAGTCTTGTTGTTAAGGGACCAAGACTAACTAGAATAGGATAATATTGGTAGATACACAGATTTATAAACAGTGACCTTTGCTAGGAAACCGTTTTTAGTGGCGTGAAAGAAACCTTCCTGCCGTACCTATCCTTTCTCTTACTTCATCTTCCATTCTACCTTCTTCATTTAGATGGGCACCCAGGTATTTAAACGATTTCACTTGCTCCTATACCGCTCCTCTCCAGGCTTTCATTTTTATTCTCCTGCTGCTGTCACCGATCACCATAGTCTTCATTTGCTCGGTATTAATTTCCAGTTCCTTTTACTTCAACTCTTCAACCAGGACGTTAATATTAAACTGGAGATTCTTTTTAGAGTCTGCTGCTACTAGTATATCGTCAGCGTATGCAAGTACACCAATTCCCACTCTCTGTAGAGTTAACGTAATCTCCATTTAAATTGACATGAAAAATTAAACAAGAGATAAAAAGCTAGTGTCTTTGTCATATACTATAATAACCAGTTTCTTCCCATTACTACGGGAACTTTTGCTAAGTTATCGAATACAACAAAGCGTTCTCCAATTCTAAACAATTAAAATTACAAAGTCATGTCCAGGAAAGTGGAGCAAAAATAAGCCGAAAGATAATAATTGATTACAATCGAATAATTTAATGAACCCATTATTATATAAATAAAAAAACAATTTTCTGTATAATAAAATTATTCACATTAAAATTAAAGCATATTTTATAATTTTATGGCTATAATATATATTTTTTTTTTAAATTACGCTATTTTAGAAATAAAGTAAACGTAAAAAAATTAAAAAAAAAATAAAAAAATTCTCATACTATAAAATAACATAACAAAATATAAGATTGCAAAATATGATAGTCATAAAAATTCATTTAATTTTTATGACTAATGGCGTAAGCGATAGAAAGAGAGTGTCCGAGTGAGAGAGATATTGTTAAAATGAGGTATATATTTTTATTTTTTACTCTCTTTTTTTTTTTTT